>PITA01011001.1:0-68956 GCA_004023965.1 Spilogale gracilis
GGAGGGGTGGAGGTGAGAGGTGAGGAGGGGAGAAGGGTGGCGGCACAGGCAGCACCAGGGTCCAGGGCCACCCTGACGGGGACATGAGGTGGGGACAGACAGGTGGGCGGACAGCATGGCCCCTGACTGTATGTGAGTGCTCGGAGGGTACTCGACCCTCAGGCCCTACTTAGAGGTGCCGTTCTTCCAGGGGTGGCGTTTAGGGTCCTGCAATCAGGTCTGTGCATGAGGAGCTTTGGTTCACGCAAGACGCTGTGGGGTCTTCTGGATGGACATGGAGGACACAGCTGGGCAGCCCAAGGGGGAATCCAGGCCTGTGCGACCACCCTCCCACGAGGCTGGAGTCCACTGATGTCTCAGCGGGAGGGCAGCCTCCATCCTCCAGGACTGCAGCAGACGGGCTGGCCCCAGGCACAGGGAAGACAAGCAGGGCGCACGAGTGTGCACTCGGGAGGCCGGGGACAGAGCCGGGGGCTGAGGGCCCAAGAAGCAGGCAGGGAATGCAGGAAGTGGAAATGCCCAGTGGACCTTCCCACGTGGATGTGACGTGGGGGCTGGGGGTAGGCAGGGGGACAGACAATTTTAAAATGGTGCTGGAAAGAATTGTGTAGCTAGGGGAAGGTGGAAGAAGCCAGAAAACATGAGCAATAGGGAGACAGAGAGACAGAGACAGAGACTGAGACACAGAGACAAAGAGAGAGAGAGAGACAAAGGACAGAGAGATAAGACAGAGACACAGAGACAGAGAGAGAGACAGAGAGACAGAGACTGAGACACAGAGACAAAGAGAGAGAGAGACAGAGAGATAGAGACTGAGACACAGAGACAGAGAGAGAGACAGAGAGACAGAGACAGAGACTGAGACACAGAGACACAGAGAGAGACAAAGGACAAAGAGATAAGACAGAGACATAGAGAGACAGAAGGACAAAGGGGAAGAGAGAGAGACAGATAGACAGACACAGGGAGACAGAATAACAGAGACAGTGAGAGACAAAGACATCATACAGAGACAAAGAGACAAGACAGAGAGACAGTGTGACAAAGACAGAGACATAGGCAAAGAAACAAGACAGAGACATGGACAGACAGAGGGATATATAAACAAAGACAGAGACAAAGAGATACAGAGAGAGACAGAGGGAAAGAGAGACAAACACAGAGACAGAGAGACAAACGCAGAGACAGAGACACAGAGAAACAGAGACAAAGAGGAAGATCCCAGAAGAGCCATGACTTTGGAACCTAAAACAGGCTGAAATAGGGACAGTAATGTTTCTGGGTCAGAGCCTCAAACATTCACCGAAATGAAATTTATTGGAATTAACATGGGCCCTGTGCTCAGTATTATGCTGATAATTAACATTTGCATCACTCTTCCTGGGGCATCAGAGGTATCCCATGGACGGTTGGGGCCACATGGCACATGGAAAATAGGACTTGGGAGCCGCAGGCAGGACAGGACAAAGCCCCCTGAGTCCAACGCTTGGAAGGGGAATACGGTACCCTGTACTCAGGGGCCCATGACTTGGACCACGGGTGGCAGATAAGGGCTCCCTGGAACCAGGATGAAGCACCTTGACCCCACAACTCCTGCCCTTGTGGGATTAGCAAAGCTCCTCTTGTGTTAATAACAAAGACTGAGGAAGTTAACTTTGCTTTCAGCAACCCCAAAGAAGCAAAACAAACCCACAACGTCTAAGAAAGAAAATCAAATGCCACTGACAGTGACCGGGTATGACCTTGTGCACGGAGAGGGGGATGAGGGACAGCACATAAGAAGGCGGGCACAACTGTGAGCACGTCAGTTGGAAATTTCTGCATGAAGTGCATCCAGATTTTCTAGATATTTGTCACCAACATTAACTTGGGACAAAGTGGAGGCTTCTGGGTTTTGTAAGGTAGATGGGACACTGTTTTATTTCTAATCTGCTCTAGAATCTCACTAAAACAATAGGGAGCAAGTGGAAAGCAATCACCATACACGGTCAGGGGACAGGCAGCAGTGGGCAGCAAGCCCACAGGGCTATGAGCTGGAAGGGCTGTGAGCAGGTACCCCCAAGGGGTCCAAGATATCCCAGGAGGCACAGGAGGCGGGCGCCGGAGTTGGAAGTCCGGAAGGCATGCAGGTAAAGACTCCAATAAACACTCTGACCACCAGATCCCTAATATGAGGTAACAGCCAATATTCTAGATATTGGAACCCAGGGCTCTGGGGACATAGGCTGCAGAAGAGAGAGGCAAGGCGGCCAAGACGGGATCCCGTGGAATTCCCTTGGAGAGCTGGGGCCACTGTGCTCAGAACAGCACAGGTGGCATTCCAGAGGTCTCCAGGTTTAGAATGTGGCCTGCAGCTGCCCGAAGCCCCACAGAGAAGCAGGATGCCCAGTGGGCATCAGTGCCTGGTCTTAGGTGAGGGGCCTCGGGGCACGGTGCACCAATACCCAGAAGCAGGGAAGGCTGTGAATGAGAATTGCTCCCCTGACTGAGGCCCCAGGAGGCTGGAAGGTCTGTGGGAGGAAGGCACTGCTCATCCACTGAAGGCATTTCCCTCTGAACATGTCTGTCCCGCCAGTCAGAGTGTGGGTGCTGCAGGTGTTTTTGGCTACAAGTCTGTCATAGTAGCTTTCCATCAAGTTTTCACTAAGCACTTCAGTTGTTGAGGGCTTCTTTACTCTTCTGGTTTTTGTGCTCTGTACTATGTGGTCGTCATTCCTGGCATTTCAGGACCTGGCTCCCACCCACCATGGGAGGGTGTCCTGAAAAACGGGGCTCACCTCTGTCTTTGTGCAACTGGAATGTGAAGATTTCTCCTCTGCCAGAAAGGTCATTCTTGTGGTCAAGCAGCCCTTCCTTCACTGCCTTGTAGCCATGCAGGACCACGGTGCGCTGGGAGCCCAGGTACAAGGTGAATACCGGCCCATACCGCTCTGCCAGCTGCAGAGACCAGCAAGAAGCCAAGTGAGACCACCGGGAACTTAGGGAGAGGGGGTCCCGGCGTAAAACTCAAAGCTGTTGTTGATCAAGAGAACACAGAGGGATCTGGGAAAAAACAGTTTTTCCAGCCCTACTTGGGAAGACCCTTCCCATAGAGACTTTTTTTTGCAGGGAGCAAGGTTCCAGCATACCTGGGTTCCTGGACACAATTAACTTGGTGGGATGACTCATGTCCCTCCCTGAGGACCCTTGGCCAACATCTGCCCCATCACTCCCACTGTCTGCTGTACCCAAAGTCTCAGAGGCCAGGGTGCTGCAGGAGGACCTGGAGCCAGCACTGTTCTGACCTCCACAAGTCCATCGTCCACGGTGCACAAAGCACTATCAACATCTCCCTCACCTCCATTTCCACCCATGTTAGGTGCCCTATGGAATCCTTTTACTAATTCCTAGATTAGGTAACTGCTTCAGACTGTAGATTTGTTAGCTCATTCACCGCTCACAACGGCTGTAGATGGAGGTACCACACAGATTCGTTGACACCACATTCACCCTGTTCTTTGGCACCTACAGTGTGCATCTTGGTGGGAACCATAGCCCTCCTTGCACTGAGGTGGTAGCAGCAGCGTCCCCGGACAGAGTGGCCTCACCGAGCCATCCACTGACAAAGCACTGAAGCCGTGGCTCAAGCAGAGGCTACCAGGGCCAGCCATGGCCAACGCCCACTCAAGGACTCCGTGCCCAAGCTGTACTACCAAGTATCTTTAATGTCCCTCCTGGATGCAACTGTTAAGTCAGTTCCCTCATAACAGGCTAGTATTTAATAACAGCTTGTCTGACAATGAATTGAATGCACACACACTACGTCTAATCTCTGAATTCTCCTCCCCTAACCTACAATATTTCTCTTACCTTGGTGAAAGATTTGGGAACATTCTTTAAATCCAACTGAAGAAGATTCCCAATAATAGGCAGTGGGAAGGGGCCCGGGGGCAGTTTCCAGCTGTTGTAAATCTGTTTCCAGATGGATATGAGCATCAGGGTGGCCACCCATACCAACAGGGCGACTGTGATGCCCAAGGCAGCCATGGCAACTTTTGGGTCACTGCTGACTTGTGGGAATTCTCTGAAGAGAGGCAAAGTTTTTATAATGCACGCTGGGGAGGGAGGGTGACCAGGCAACCAATGCCATCTTCCTTTTCCTCTCGCCTGATATTAGTTTATTATTAGCCACTGTTGGCCATCATTTCAAAAGCTGATTCCTGCAGTGGTTGCATCAGAGAAACTGCATCCTGGTGCCTACCTAGTGATGCTCAATATCTGGACACTGGCACCCCCACCAAAGTCAGCAAGCATGGCATCCAGGGGAAGACCACACCAGCCCTTAGGTCAGAGAGCACACTGATTTGGATAGGAGGATTCAGGTTACGTCTGCAGGGATAGTTTGGGGGTCAGATCTAAGGCAGTATCGATTGTGTGCTGATGAGTTTCTCCATGGCAGAGTGCTAGATCCCATGGAGCAGGTCTCTTCATGTCTGACCAGTTTGTCTGAGCAGCCCCCAGGGGCTCCTCAATCACCAGCAGCCAAACTCATAGAGCCAGACCTGGGAAATGCAACACCTGAATTCTACCCTACCTGGTCAAAACAACTGGCAAATTCAGAGGAGGAAAAAAAACGAAGAAAAAGACTTGACTAATTTTGAAAAAGCTACTATTAAAAAAGATATATTTATTGTAGAAAATTAGGAGATAATTATTCTTTAGAATCATTTTTGTCAAATTCTTTAAAAAAAGAATTACATTAACATTTTTACTGCATTTGTTCTAAGTCAATGAGTCAACCTGAGCAGACTTACACTCTCACAATGTCTTGCCTTTGTTGACCCGTGAACCCTGCAGGCTTCGGTCTGCAGCTTCTGCCCACCATCAGTCCTTTGCACAGGACTTTCCACCTACCTGTTGAGGTTGTTTCTAGGTATTTCGCAGAGCCTTTGTGTAGTGCATAAACAATCGATCTTGGAACACTGAAAAAATAAAATTTAAAAAATGGCTATTAAAAAAAACACGTCTTCTTCAAACCAATATCAACAGTGAAAATAAGTGATGGATGTCTCCTGAGATGATGAGGTGAGGAAGCACCTCAACCTGTGATCTCCCTCCTGAAAGATGCCACCCTGGTCTGATCATGAGAAACACAGGAGACGCATCCCACTAGAGGGACTCCACAGTATTCCTGACCGGCACTCTTCAAAACTGCCCAGGGCATCAAAACCAAGGAAGGTCTGGGTGCATGTTGAGCAAGAGGCACCTATGTCATATGATGTCCTGAATGGGATCCGAGGACAGAAAAGGGACAAAATTAGGGTAGAAACTGAGGCAATCCGAATCAATTATGGACTTTAGTTGGTGATAATATGTTGACATTGATTTATAACCAGTAACAAATATCCCATAGTAATGGAAGTTGTTACTAATAAGGGAAACTGGGTCTGCGACTTATAGGAACTCCCTGTACTGTCTTCTCAGTTTTTATGTAAGTCCAAAGCTGTTCCAAGAAATAAATTACTTTTTTATGATGAATTTATTTTTTATTTTTATTTTTAAAATTAACATATGATGTATTATTTGCTTCAGGGGCACAGGTCTGTGGCTCATGCGTCTTACACAATTCCCAGCTCTCACCGTAGCACATACCCTTCCCAATGTCCATCATCCACCCCATCCCTCCCAACCCCCTCCCCTCTTTGAAATAAAATCCCGTCTGTCCTGCGGGGACTCATTTTACACGGCTCTTATCTGGGGTTGTTTACAAGAGAGAGGCTGTCAGCTCACGCTGCCTTCACGCCCACACTCACGGGAGCCCTGTCCCTGTGGCTCCAGGCACCCTGTTTACCTCCAGGTGGAGGTAATTTCTTCCTGTGCTCTGAGCTAGCCAGCACCCAACATTCACTTGAAGGGAAGGATTCCACTTACAGGTTCACAACAAACAAGGCAGTCAGAGAACAGAGAGGATGGTCTCAGCCTCATGCCCCATCCTCTTTCCCACCAAGTAAGAATTTCCTGTCTTCACATGAAATTTTGGATGTCTTATATTTAGACAGGAGATGATCTTTGGTGCACCCCTTACATTTACGTAAGTATCTTTCTGTCATTATCTCTTCTTGCTTTGGGGACTGTCTTCCCTAATTTTCCTTTTGATGTTTCTCAAAGGGCAGATTTGGTTTTGTCCTGACGTATTTTGTTGTGGAAAAAATGATAGAAAATCGCTTTGCTCATGGATTTCACTTCTTCAATTTGAAACTGCCAAGCCCTCAGAGACCTCCAGCACTCTGCTCCTCTGTGACCTATCCGGGTACCATACCACACCAGGAGGGAGAGACCCAGCAGTGTGCTTGGACTTCCAAGTAGGTCAGGATCTTTAAGAGAAAGACCCAGTGAGCCTGCAGCTGAGGTTTTGTGAGTCTGGTTGGGCAGTCAGCCACACAGGCAGACAGCACCTGGATGCCAGAGGGGAGCTCAGGCGGCCCAGATGCTGCAACCAGACGAGGCTTCAGGAACTCCTGCTTGCACAAGGCGGGTCCTGGGTGGCTGCTGAGAAGGGGTGTGTGCGGCATCTGGCATGAGACAGGGCCCACAGGAACCAGCAGGTGGGAAGTCCTGTCCTGCTCACTCAATGGCACCTCCGTTCAGCAAGGGAGGGAGCAGAGAGGGGAGAGAGCTAGATGTGTAGCACATGGGGCTCTCAGGAAGCCCAGAGCTCCCCAGCTTTGGAGCTCCACCATAACTGATCGCAGCTGGTGACATATTTCTGTACGTTGATGTCTTTGATCAGATTCCACCCAGGAAAAGACAAACTTTCTCTGTTTGAGATGTGCCATGTTGGTAACACTTGTACCTGGTAGCCCACAACCCATGTGAGCCCACGTGGCGGGCCTGATGTCCCTGGGACCGCAGAGGGTTGGGCCCAGGAAGGGAAGTCGGGCTGGCCCTGTTTCCCTCATGCACCATCTGATTGCTCCACAAGCATGAAGAAGATGTTCTCCTCATATGAGCTAGGCCCTGTCCTGCCTGGGAAGACTGGGCGGCCCCAGAGGGGTTGAGGGCTGTGGTTCCACGGGCCTGGGAGCTGGGTGGGAGTGTTGGCCAAGGTTGTGCAGCTGCACTGAACTGGGTTGGTGCCTTTCTCCCCATATTCCACTCCCTGACCCAGAGAAGGGACATGCTTCCTGTCCAGCTCAGGAGCAGGAGATGGGGTTAGAACCAGGAACCTGGGTGACCTACACTCGCCCCATCTCATCCCAAGGAGGCATCCTGGACTGGCCCAGGTCGGGCACCTGTGTCTTCAGCTGAAGTGCTGGGCCAGGTCAGCACACAGCTGACTCTGACAGCTGATGGTGACCTTCCCACAGCATCCAAGCCCTGCCCAGGCTGGGCCCCAAACCACTCTCCCCTCTAAGACCCTGTGCTCCCCCTGAAAGCCCAGCTCAAAGACCCCCTAGGTGACAATCCCACCTGTCCCTAACATGCCAGCTGACTGGGTCCCCTTCTGGGCATCTGGAGTCCGGTGCCTCGCTGGAGATGCACTCCCTGCACGCAGTGCAGCAGAGAGCCTCTTGTCCCCGGACAACGTAGGAAATGTTCTAAGTCAAAGCGAGGAAAAGCTCATGTTGAGATTTCTGTGTAATTTGTGGTGCGATGCCAGCCCAGCCAAAAGCAGGCTTCCATGGGGAGGGGCATCTGCAGAGCTAGGAAGGGGTGGCAGGAGGTCCAGGAGGAGAGTTAATTCTCTGTCTCCCTGAGCCTAGAGACCTTCATTGACATCTTCATTTTTAAAAAATAATTTATTTTGTTTTATCAGTGTTCAAAGATTCATGTTTAGGCCCCACACCCAGTATGTGTCCTTAATACTCACCACCAGGCTCTCCCATCCCCCACCCCCTCCATTCCAAGACCCTCAGTTTCCTTCTCAGAGTCCAAAGTCTCTCATGTTCATCCCCCTCCCTGATTTACCCCAATTCACATTTCCTTTCCTTCTCCTACTGTCCTCCATGTTCCTCCTTATGCTCCACAAGGAAGTGAAACCATGGGATACTTGACTTTCTCTGGCTTATTTCACTCAGCATAATCTCCTCCAGTCCTGTCCACGTTGCTACAAAAGTTGAGTGTTCGTCCTTTCTGACGGAGGCGTAGTATTCTCTGTTATATATGGACCACATCCTCTTTATTGATTCATCTGTTCAAGGGCACCTTGGCTCTCCCCACAGTTTGGCGACTGTGGCCACTGCTGCTATGTTGGCATCTTAATTATGTGCTTTGTGCAGCAGTTTTGGGCAGCAAGCCTTCCCACAGAGACGGCCCAGCCCACCCTGTGCTTCCCTTTGCTGACAGGGCTGCATCCAAGGGTCAGAGGGCCCCACCTGCTGAATGGCCACAAACAACCCCATGGCTGTGGAGGAGCTGGTCCTGCAGCATTTCTCAGGGGATCCTGGGCTGTGTCCTTCCTCCTCTACCTTGGGGCTTTCACAGGAAATGCCTTCATTGTCATGGCCATCAGCCTGCATCCAGGCCTTCATGCCCCAGCAAGCCTCTTTCTCACCAACTGTCCCTTGTGGACACCACCTGTACATTCACTATTCTCCCCACATCACTGAAGAACGTGGTGGCCAAGGGGGAACATCTCCAACCAAGACTGCATGGTCCAGCTCTTCTTCCTGATATGGCTCCTGGGGGCCAAGCCACTGCTTCTCATGGCCATGGTCTGTGACTGCATGTGGCCATCTACCACCCAGTGCACTACAGCACCCTGAGGAGCTGGCCCATCTGTGCGCTGCTCTCAGGCAGCATGTGGGTGGTCACTGCAGTCAGCACATCTGTGCACACAGGTATGATGACCAGGTTAGCATTCCATGGTCCCTGTCACATCCGTTATTTTCTGTGTGAAGTCCCCAAGCTGCTGCTGCTCTCTGGTAGACCAACAACCCTGAACAACATCACGGTCATCACTATGGACATTTATTCTGGAGTAGCCAACTTCCTGCTCACTCTGGCACTCTGCAGCTGCATCACGGCCAGCATCCTGGGCAACCGCTGGGCATGGGCAAGTGGTGGGCATTCCTCCACCTGCTCCTCTCACCTACTGTGGCTGCCTGGTACTACTTCACCATCACCTACTCATGCATCTGCCCAGGATTCAACTCCTCTGTGGAAAATGACACGGTGGCCACTGAATGACACGGTGGCCACTGAATGACACGGTGGCCACTGTGCTGGACAAGACAGTCAGCCCCACCTTGAACCCCCTTATCTACTCTCTGTCGAACAAGAATGTCAATGTGATCTTCAAGAAAGTATTTATCTGTATCTAATAAATGAAGGAAATGGCCAATGTGAAATTTTCAGGTGTTAACCAGCTAATCTTAAAATAGGACTTAGAGAATCTGACTTAAGTAGAAAACTGCAAGAAAGCAATAGATTTGTACATAATGTGCTTTCCCTGTAGGAACTGCAATGTTCCACGTGCCGCTTCCACTGAGCTGTCCAAAGTCCTAAGAGCAGGCACTCTCAGAGCTCCAGGGAGCAGGAAGAGCCAATGGCCGGCCTGCCCACTGTCCTGTCCCTTCACCTGGCTTGAACCTTGGTCTCACTTGGGCCTCAGGCGAAGGCCACCCACAGAGTCTGTTTGTTCCCTTATCTTCCAGCTGTTCACGCTATATCACTGTTTATTTTTTGAAATCTTATTTTTTATTTGCCCAAGTACATTCTACTGGAACACAAGCCCTGTGAGTGCATGGGCTTTTGTGTGTTCCATCCTGTGTTCCACTCCCAGCATTGAGAAGAGGAGCATGCATGTGACAGTCATTCGATGTCACTTGAGTGCAGGAATGCCTCACATTCTTGAACGTAGACCTTGTGTCCTCGAAGTTTCCGTCTCTGTTCAAGCTGGGCACAACAAAGTGATCATTTCCTGAGTGAACAGTGTACCCACATACTTCTGGAGAACAGCAGGGCTGGACTTCACCCTGTACATGTGGTTTTGAGGAGTTTAGAACCAGAGCACACAGTTGTTCGGTGTTTTAAGGCTACTACGACAAGCTTTGCCTGTAACTGAAAAGTCAAGAAGCAAAGTGCAGTTTCCACAGCCTGAACTACAAATACAAGCACGTCTGCATGCAGTTCTCTCAGGGAGACCTGTCCCCAAGAGACTCCAGTAGACAGGGAGAGAACCGTCCAGTGGCGTGGAGGGTGGAGATTGTGAGGGGACATTTCCTGAAAATGAGACTTCCCTTTCAGTGAAGCTCCCAGGGTGGTTTGTGTGGAAGTCCTTGGAAGTGCTGCTCCTGCCCCAGTGGCGGCCCCAAGCCTTCCCCATTATCCTTGTTTCCCACTGGTGCTCTTGTTTACTTGAATCGTAGCTGCTCCCCGGCCTCAATACCTGTCAGCCAGCCATTGCTGACTGCCTTGGGGGGCTTCCTAGAAGTAGGCCCTAAGACAGCACTTTTTGGAAGTGATTTATTAAAGCCAACATAGCCAGGATCCCCAGGGTCACAAAAAGAACAGGAATGTCAAGTGAAACACAGTTCCTGGCATCAGATCAGAGAAGCTGGCTACAAACAGTGAGCTCCGGTGCTGGCTTTCTGCTCGGTGTTGCCGTAAGCTGGGAACTGCTGCACAGTCAGGTGACCACTCTCTGAGCAGCATCCCAGCAAGAGGCAGAGTTTGGGGAAGGAGCAAGACAGTGGAGGAGTAGAGGTAGGAGTAGGAGTAGGGCTCTCAGCTTGGGCTGCAATCCCGAAATCTCAAACTGTAATCCCCAGCACATTTGGGCTGCCACTGTTCAGGTAGGGCCCCACAAGTGGCAGATCCCGGGAGACCCCGTCCTTCCTCCTCCAGGAGGAGGGGCTCAGGAGCGCACTATAGGAATCTGCTGAGTTTGGAGACTCCAAACAAGGCTGGACGCCAGAGACAGAAATGCTCAGTCACAGGCTGGGTGAACACGGAGTGTGGTCAGAGACCAGGGAGACAGGTGTGATTGACTGTTTTCCTCTGAGAGCAAACTGAGGAGTGGGGCCCTGAATTCTAAGCTCCTACGGGGCTCAGAGATTGGGAGGCCACCGTTTTCATTCTCATTCTCCAAAGCGATACAGAAAGCATTCGGGGAACAAAAGCTATGGATACCAAAACCCAGCAGATTACTTAGTGTGGGCCTGGCAAAGGCAATGTAGCTCCACCTGAGGCAAAGACACTTGAGAATCAATACAACAGGCCCCACCCCCAGAAGAGCAGTGAGAGCATCCGGCCAAGACCAAGTTCACCAGTCAGTGAGAACTGCAGAACTCCAGAGCTAGGGAGATGCGCCACAGAGAATTCATGGCTATTTCCCCATGATTCTTTAGTCTTTCAAAATTAAATTTCTTCAATTTTATTTTTTTCTTATTCTATTTTTTAAGTTTTTTTCCTCTTTCCTTTTTAACCTTTTTAAACTATTTTTCTTATCAATATCTTTTTAAAAAATCTTTTTAAATTTTCCTTCTTATAGTCATAGTTTATCCCTTCAATGTATTTAAGCTTATTTTTTTGTATATATATACTTTTTTCTTTCTTTAAAATTTTGGGATACAACTTCTTCTAACAGATCAAAATACACCCTAAATCTAGTGCATGGCTTTGATCTAGTCTCCAGCCTGATCACATTCTTTCCTCTTCTTTTTCTTTGTTCAACCAACATATTATCAATTTCTTTTTTAGAATCTTTTTTAATTTTCATCTTTACAGTCATATTCCATCCCGTTATTGTGTTTACCCTTATTTTTATATGTATATAAGTTTTTCTTTCTTTAAAATCTCAGGAGGCAGTTTCTTCTTCTTTTTTTTTTTTCGGGAGGCAGTTTCTTCTAACAGACCAAAATACACTCAAAATCAAGTGTGTGTCTCTGTTTTATTCACCATTCTAATTACATATAGACAGATAGATATAGATTCCCCCCCTTACTTCTCCCCCTGGTTTCAGATCTCTTCTGATTTGGTTACTGTATATTTTTCTGGGGTCATTGCTATTCTTATTCTCTCATTCATCTATTCTTATCTGGATAAAATGACAAGGCAGAAAAATTCACCTCAAAAAAAAAAAAAGACCAAGAAGCAGTACCAATGGCTAGGGACCTAATTAATACAGACATTAGTAAGATGTCAGAACTAGAATTCAGAATGATGATTTATCAAGGTGCTAGCTGGGCTTAGAAAAAGCATATTTCTGGAGAAATAAAATCCTTTCTGGAGAAACAAAAGAACTAAAATCTAAGTAAGTTGAAATTAAAAAAAGAAGCTATTAATGAGGTGCAATAAAAAATGCAGACTCTTACTGCTGGGATAAGTGAGGGAAAAGAGTGAATTAGTTATATAAAAGACCAAATTATGGAAAATAAAGACACTGAGAAAAAGAGAGAGAAACAACGGTTGGACATTGAGGGAAGAATCTGAGAGATAAGTGATACCATAAGATGAAACAATATTAGAATAATTGGGATCTGAGACAAAGAAGAAGAAAGTGAGAGGGGGGCAGAAGGTATATTGGAGAAAATTATAGCAGAGAATTTCCCTAATTTGGCAAAGGGAACAAGGATCAAAATCCAGGAGGCACCAAGAACCCCTCTCAAAACCAATAAAAATAGGCCCACACCCTGTCATCTAATAGTAAAACTTACAAGTCTCAGTGACAAAGAGAAAATCCTGAAAGCAGCTTAGGAAAAGAGATCTGTAATATAGGATGGCAGAAATATTAGATTGGCAGCAGATCTATCCACAGAACCTGGTAGGCCAGAAAGGACTGGCATGATCTATTCAGAACACTAAATGAGAAAAACATGCAGCCAAGAATACTATATCCAGCTAGGTTGTCATTTAAAATAGAAGGAGATATAAAAATCTTCCAGGACAAACAAAAATTAAAGAATTTGCAAACACCAAACCAGCCCTACAGGAAATATTGAAAGGGGTCCTCTAAGCAAAGAGAGAGCCTAAAAGTAACAGACCAGAAAGGAGCAGAGGCATTATACAGTAACAATCACCTTACAGGCAATACAATGGCACTACATTCATGTCTTTCAACAGTTACCCTGAACATAAATGAGCTAAATGAGAAAAATATACAGCCAAGAATACTTTACCCAACAAGGCTGTCATTTGCAGTACAAGATAAGATAAAAGCCTTCCAGGACAAAAAGAAACTAAAAGAATCTGTGATCACTAAACCAGCCCTACAAGAAATATTAAAGGGGATCCATTAAGCAAAGAGAGAGCCCGAAAGTAACATAGACCAGAAAGAAACAGAGACAATCTACAGAAATAGGATTTTACATGTAATAAAATGTCACTAAATTCATATCTTTCAGTAATTATTCTGCATGTAAATGGGCTAAATTCTCCAATCAAAAGACACAGGTTATGAAATTGGATTTTTTTAAAAAAGGACATAGAGACACCTGGGTGGCTCAGTCATTAAGCATCTGCCTTCGGCACAGGTCATGATCCTGGAGTCCCAGAATTGAGGCCTGCATTGGGCTCCCTGCTCAGCAGGAAGCCTGCTTCTCCCTCTATCACTCCCCCTGCTTGTGTTCCCTCTATAGGTGTGTTTCTCTCTGTCAAATAAATAAATAAAATCATTTTTAAAAAAGACTCATCAATATGCTGTCTGCAAGAGACTCATTTTAGACCCAAAGACACCTCCAGATTGAAAGTGACGGCATGGAAAACTTTTGTCATGCTAATGGACATCAAAAGAAAACTGAGAGGGCAATCCTTATATCAGACAAATTTGATTTTAAACCAAAGACTGTAATAAGAGATGAGGAAAGACACTATATCATAGTAAAAGTGCCTATCTAACAAGAATATCCAACAATTGTAAATATTTATGTCCCTAACATTGGGGCAGCCAATTATATAAGTCAATTAATAACAAAACTAAAGAAACAAATCAATAATAATAATAATAATAATAATATAATAATAATAATAATAGGGGATTTCAACACCTATTCACTGCAATGGACAGATCATCTAAGCAGAAAATCAACAAGGAAACAAGGGCTTCGAATGACATACTGTACCAGATGGACAACACAGATATATTCAGAGCATTTCAACCTAAATCAAGAGAATACACATTCTTCTTGAATGCACACAGAACATTCTCCAGAATAGATCATGTTCTGGGTCACAAATCAGGTCTCAACTGGTACCAAAAGATTGGGATCATACCCTGCATATGCTCAGACCGGTGTCTTAGACCTTGAACTCAATAACAAGAGAAAACCTGAAGGAACACAGATACAAGGGAGCTGAAGAGCGCCCTCCTAAAGAATGAATGGGCCAAACAGGAAAGTAAAGAATACTTTTAAAGATTCATGGGAACAGATGAAAATGAAAACACAACATTCCAGAACATTTAGGATGCAGCAAATGTGATCCTAAGAGAGAAGTAGATAGCAATACAGACCTTTCTCAAGAAACAAGAAAGGTCTCAAATACACAACCTAACTTTACACCTAAAAGAGTTGGAGAAATAACACCAAATAAAGACTAAATCCAGCAGGAGAAAGGACTATTAAGGATCAGAGCAGAAATCAGTGAAATACAAACCAAAAGAACAGTAGAACAGATGAACAAAACTGGGGGCTGGTTCTTTGAAAGAATCAGTAAGATTGATAAATGCCAGGGCAGACTTATCAAAAAGGGAAGAGAAAACACCCAAATAAATAAAATCATGAATAAAAGAGGAGAGATAACAATCAACAGTGAAGAAATACAATTATAAGAGAATATTATGAGCAATTACATGCCAACAAATTGGGCAATCTGGAAAAAATGAATTCATTCCTAGAAATTACTCAATTTATCCATTCATCTGTTGAAGGACATCTTGGCTCCTGTGGGAAGAGCTGAGATGCCCTTCAACAGATGAATGGATAAAGAAGTCTCCAAAGGCAAAGGAAACAAAAATGAAAATGAACTTTTGGGACTTCATCAAAATAAAAAGCTTCTGCACAGCAAAGGAAACGGTCAACAAAACAAAGAGGCAGCCCACGGAATGGGAGAAAATATTCACAAATGACACTACAGACAAAGGGCTGATAACCAAGATCTATAAAGAACTCCTCAAACTTGACACCCAAAAAAAGATGAACACATCAAAAAATGGGAAGGAGACATGAAGAACCACTTCTCCATAGAAGATATACATATGGCTAAGAGACACATGAAAAAATGTTCAGCGCCACTAGCTATAAGGGAAATTCAAATCAAAACCACACTGAGATACCACCTTACACCAGTCAGAATGGCCAAAATCAACAAGACAGGAAACAACAAGTGTTGGAGAAGCTGCAGAGAAAGGGGAACCCTCTTACACTGTTGGTGGGAATGCAAGTTGGTGCAGCCGCTTTGGAAAACAGTCTGGAGATTCCTTAAAAATTAAAAATAGAGCTACCCTAGGACCCTGCAATTGCACTACTGGGCATTTACCCCAAAGATACAAATGTAGTGAAAAGAAGGGCCATATGTACCCCAATGTTCATCGCAGCAACAGCCACAATCACGAAACCGTGGAAAGAGCCAAGGTGCCCTTCAATAGATGAATGGATAAAGAAGATATGGTCCATATATACAATGGAATGCTATGCCTCCATCAGAAAGGATGAATACACAACTTTTGTAGCAACATGGACCAGATTAGAGGAGACTATGCTGAGTGAAATAAGCCAAGCAGAGAAAGTCAAATATCATATGGTTTCACTTACTTGTGGAGCATAAGGAGTAACATGGAGGACAATAGGAGAAGGAAAGGAAATATGATCTGGGGTAAATCAGGGAGAGTGATGAAACATGAGAGACATTGGACTCAGAAACAAACTGAGGGTCTTGGAAGCGAGGGGTGGGGGGATGGGTGAGCCTGGTGGTGGGTATTGAGGGCATGAATTGTATGGAGCACTGGGTGTGGGGCATAAACAATGAATCTTGTAACACTGAAAAAGATAAATAATGTAATAAAAAAAACTAATGAAGTACTGTATGGTGACTAATATAACATAATTATTCTAAAAGAGAAGTAAAAAGTAGAGCTATCCTACAACCCAGCAATTGGGTATTTACCCTAAAGATACAGATGTGGCAAAAAGAAGGGACATGTGCACCCCAATGTTCACAGCAGCAATGTCCACAATAGCCAAATTGTGGAGGGAGCAGAAATGTCCTTCAACAGATGAATGAATAAAATAGATGTAGTTCATTTATACAATGGAATGTTAATCAGGCATCAGAAAAGATGAATACCCACAATTTGCATTGACATGGATGGAACTAGAGGGGATTATGCTGGGTGAAATAAGTCAGGCATAGAAAGATAATTATCATATGGTTTCACTTATATATGGAACATAAGGAATAGCATGGAAGACCATAGGGGAAGGGAGGGGAAAATGAAAGGGAAGAAATCAGAGAGGGAGACAAACCATGACAGGCTCTGAACTCCAGGAGCCAGAGGGTTACAGAAGGGAGGGGGGTTGGGTATGGGGTAGCCATGTGATGTGTATTAAGAAAAGCACATGTTGTGATGAACACTGGTTGTTATACACAACTAATGAATCATTGAACATTACATCAAAAACTAATGATGCAGGGGCGCCTGGGTGGCTCAGTTGGTTAAGCGACTGCCTTCGGCTCAGGTCATGATCCCAGAGACCCGGGATCAAGTCCTACATCGGGCTCTCTGCTCAGCGGGGAGCCTGTTTCTCCCTCTCTCACTTCCCCTGCTTGTGTTCCCTCTCTGGCTGTGTTTCTCTCTGTCAAATAAATAAAATCTTTAAAAAAACAAAACAAAACAAAACAAAACCAAAAACTAATGATGTGGCATAAACAATGAATCTTGGAACACTGAAATAATAAAATAAAATATTAAAAAAGCTAAAGATGTACTATATGTTGGCTAACTGAACATAATAAAAATGAATAGATAAATAAATAAATGCCTACATTAAAAATGTATACCTCAGGAAATAGAAAAAGAACAAACTAACCCCTAAGTTACAGAAGGAAGGAAGTTATAAAGATTTAAGCAGGAGAAAATGAAGTATGACAAGAAATACAAACGAAAAGATCAATGAAATTAAGAGCTGGTTTTTTGAAATGATAAAGAAAATTTACAAACCCTTAGCTAGATTCACAAAGGAAAAATAGAAGACTCAAATACATGAAGAAGACACTGAACTGATACCACAGATGTATCAACAATCCTAACAGGCTTCCATGGACAATTATATCCCAGCAAGCTAGACAAACTAGAAGAAAGGAATAAATTCCTGTATATAACTGACAAAGGCTGAATCATAAACATGAGAAAATGTGAACATAAAATTAGTAACGAGATTGAATCATTAATCAAAAAGCTTCCAACAAAGACAAGTCCAGGACCAGATGGCTATATGTGTGAATTCTACCAAATATTTAAAGAGTAACACCCATTCTTTCAGACTCTTCTGAAAATATGAAGAGGGGGTCACTTAACCAGACCAGTATTATCTTATTGCCAAAGCCATAAAAGGACACTACAAGAAGAGAAACTGCAGGCAAATATCCCTGGTGAACACAGATGCAAAAATCTGAACACAACTGAATTCAGAAGTTCATCAAAAGGAGCATACACTTATGGTGGATGCTGGAATTGTGTTAAGACTGATGAATCACAGACCCGTACCCCTGAAACAAACAATACATTATATATTAATACAATAGCATCAAAGAGAAAAGGTACTTAAGATTGAATTTATGAGGGTTGTGGAAAGGGAGGTGAGTGGGGAATGGGGTAACTGTGTGATGGGAATTAAGGAGGGTACATGATGTGATGAGTACTAGGTGTTATAAGCAACTAATTAATCATTGAATATTGCATCACAAATAAGTGATGTATTATATGATATATTATATATTTAACTAATTAAATTTAAATTAAAAATTAGCAACAAAAAAGGAGCATACACCAAGATCAGGTGGCATTATCCCTGATGTAGGGATGTCTCAACATATTCAAATCAATCAACATGATGACCACATTAACAGATCAAAGATGAAACTATATGATCATCTCAATAGATGCAGGAAGAGCACTAGACAAAATTCAATTTCCTTTCTTGACAGCAATCTCTCAACCATCAGACAGAGAAGGCACCTGAGCACAGTAAGTGCAGTCAGTACACAAGCCCTCCAGCTGACATCATACTTGATGGTGGAAAACCACCAATCTTCCCTTGAAGATCGGGAAAGAGACAAGGATGCCCACTGCCACCACTGTTATTCAACAAATCCCTGGAAATCCTAGCCAGAGCAAACAGACAATCAAAAGAAATAAAAGGCATCCAGTTTGGAAAGAAGGAGGGATAGTGTGTCTGTTTGCAGATGATGTGATCTGATATAAAGTGAACAGTCATTTAGAAGATTACCTGGAATGACCTCCCCAAACGCATCCTGACATCTGCAATATGGATGGGCCTGGAGGGCATTGTGATCATGAAATCAGCCACACAAAAATGGCAACAGTGCATAGTATTACTTACACGCAGAATCTGGGGGAAAAATGAACACATAAAAACAGAGTAAAACAGAGCTTGTCTGGAGCTTAGGGTGTGTGGCAATGGAGAGATTCTGAGCAGAAGCCCAAGCTCTCGGTTAGAAGGTGGGTGCGTTCTGAGAGCGGGCACACTGTGTCGTGACGATATACGGTGCTTACACTTGTATTTGCTAAGACAGTAAATATTAAGCTTTCTCACCAAAAACAATAACTCTGTGAGATGATGGATGTGTTCTTTAACTTCATTGTGGCAATTAATTCACAATGTACAC
Source organism: Spilogale gracilis (assembly GCA_004023965.1). Lineage (NCBI taxonomy): Eukaryota > Metazoa > Chordata > Mammalia > Carnivora > Mephitidae > Spilogale > Spilogale gracilis. Next base: position 18,826 of record PITA01011001.1, read on the forward strand.
ATGTATCAAATCATCACATCACCTACCTTAAAAAACTCATTTTGTTAAAATGAAGAATATGCAGCTTTAATTTGTCATTTGTTCCTGAATGAAACTAGAGGAAAACCTGGGCCCATCCCAAGTCAGAGGCTGATCTCTTCTCTGAAACCAAGCTGTGGAGGGTTAGGGTGAGTAAACCCTATATTAGACACGAACGGCTAGGTGTCCTGACCAGGAACTGAAGATGTCCGGCCAAGATCAGCAGTTTGGACAGGTCTGACCGGGTGACCAGCCAGGCCCTGCTCCCACAGTAAATGCCCATGAGGTCTGAGGAACCACTCACCGCAAGAAGTTCCCTTACCAGGAGCAGGGAAGTCTGTGCCTCTAGCCTGGGTCAGCGTGCTTTGCCCAGGGCAGGGAAGCTCCCACTCCCCCAGGTTTGTTGAGCAGGGAGGGGACTCACTCCCTGAGTGAGGCAAGTGGCACTGAGCGCACGAAACCCTGAGAGAAATGCCCAGAGGCCACTGACATCTGGCCTTTAACTCCTCAGGGTTAGGGACCCGGTAATGTCCAGGAACAGCCCTGAGCCACTGACCAACTGGTGGGTGTTGGCCTTGATTTTTTTGGTACACTTCTATCTGGAAGGAAGGACAGTGTCCGCTCATGGCAGAAATGGTGGGTTGGTGTGTTCATTGGCTCACGACAGTCTCATGGTCTGACATGCCCACCATCTCTTCCTGATGCTGCTGCTGGTCAGCCGTCCCTGCGAGATTGCTGCTGAGCACCAGCTCCTGTTGGAGCAGAGAACACAATCAGGTGCCAAGAATATCTTCTGTTCTTACTTGGTTGATGATTAGATCTATCCCTCAGGGGCTGGTCAGCTTCTCCAGAGTCCTGAATCCATGGGCTGGTTCTGCCCAATCAGGAAGAGCAGGTTCTGTGCTAATTGGTCCCTCAGGGTGGACCAGCACTGCCTGGGAGCAGGGTCTGCCTGTTTCAGATAATATAGAGCACCTCTAGCCCTGGTGACGAGTCTCCGGCTGACCCTGCTCTTTACTACAGGTGCCACTTGCTGTAGCTTTTCTTTTCAAACAAAATCTGTTTCCTAAATATTGCCGATGATTTTCTAAAGTCTTTTTCTTGGGAGAGAGAAGGAAGTTTCTTGAGAGGATACCACCAATTCCAGAAAGACTTTTTTCTATTTTTGTAAGCACCTAGTATAATTGAATGTGGATTCTATGTATCATGTATGTTTTATTTTTTTACCTTGGAATGTTAGTCTATTTATGTATTGTTTGTTTGTTTGTTTCTTTGTATGACTTTAAATTTATTTTACTTTTTTGGTGTTTCAAGATTCATTGTTTATGCCCCACACCCAGTGCTCCATGCAATATGTGCCCTCAGTACCCACCATCAGGCTCACCCATCTTCTACCCCCCTCCCTCCAAGTCCCTCAGTTTGTTTTTGAGTCTAAAGTCTCTCCTGTTTCTTTTCTCTCGCCGAATTACCCTACTTCCCATTTCCTTTCCTTCTCCCACTGTCCTCCAGGTTACCCCTTATGCTCCACAAGTAAGTGAGACCATGTGATACTTGACTTTCTCTCCTTGGCTTATTTCACTCAGCATAATCTCTTCCAGTCCCGTCCATGTTGCTACAAAAGCTGGATAGTCATCCTTTCTGATGGAGGTATAGTATTCCATTGTATATATGGACCACATCTTCTTTATCCATTCATCTGTTGATGGGCACCTTGGCTCTTTCCACAGTTTGGCGATTGTGGCCATTGCTGCGATGAACATTGGGGTGCATATGGCCCTTCTTTTCACTACATCTGTATCTTTGGGGTCAGTACCCAGTAGTGCAATTATGGGGTCCTATGGTAGCTCTATTTTTAATTTTTTAAGGAATCTCCACACTGTATGGGGGACTTTTTGATTCAGCTGAAGAGTTTTGGTTGTGATTGTCTCTGATTTTGCGGGGACGCTGTCGTGGGCTGTCCTGCAACTATAGAGAGGGCTACCCCTGTGCCCAGTTACCATGTGTGTGAGGGCCCTTGGTCCCCCTCAGCCAGTGCTGCCTGGAGATGGTCAGTCCTGGAAGGAGATAGTTGGACTTTGGAAACAGGTTCTTTCCCATTTAATGTGCTCCCTTCTCTCCATCTCTCCTGTCCCTCCTCTGTTTCCAGACCCTATCTGAATGGATGAGCAGACTATAAACACAATCTCTGTGGTCTTCACAGAGCTCAGGTCCCCTGGTTCTCTGTAATCCCCCAATGCCACACATGCTTAGTTCTCTGTGTGGCTGGGGAGACCACCCCTCAGTGACCAGAGCTCCAAGTCTGGTGATTTTGTGAGTGTCTGTCTCTTTCCTGCACCAGGAAGAGAGGGGTGAGGACTGGGGCTTCTCTGCACATCAGGAGGGGAGTGGCTGCTTTCTCTGTGATGCCCCTGATATCCAAAGTTTTCAGGGCCACAAAGCTCCATTTTTATTATCAAAATAGTATTTGAAACCCTTTTTCTAAGTGGGTCGCACACATATTTGCAGGACAGACGTTCAGAACAAAGTGAAGCTGTGAGTACCTCTTTCCTTCACAGGCTCAGAGCCCCCCTTTCCCAGTGGCTGTGATGAACGAGACACAGATCACCGAATTCCTCATTCTGGGATTCTCAGAAACACCTCAGCTGCAAATGCTGTTATTTCCTGCCTTCCTCCTCCTCTACATGGTGGCCCTCTCTGGAAACCTGCTCATCGTGGTGGTCATTGTCTCCAGCCCTGCCCTGCACACGCCCATGTACTTCTTCCTGGTCAACTTGGCCGTGGTAGACATCCTCTGCACATCCACAATCCTCCCGAAGCTGCTGAGTAGCATGGTGGCTGACAGGACCATCTCCTACAGGGGCTGCATAGGTCAGCTTTTCTTCTTCACGTGGTCCATGGGGGCTGAGCTACTGCTCTTCTCTGCCATGGCCTATGACCGCTATGTGGCCATCTGCTGGCCCCTGCACTACAGCACCCTCATGGACCCCCGAGTGTGCAGGCTCTTGGCCATGGCTGTATGGACAGTCAGCCTGGCCAACACCAGCGTGAACACTGGCCTCCTGCTGCACCTGCCCTTCTGCCACTCCAACATGGTCGAACACTTCTTCTGCGAGATCCCCCCTCTGCTGAAGCTCTCCTGTGCCCCAACACGCCTGAATGAAGCAATGGCCTTCACTGCAGACATAATCCTGGCTGTGGGGAACTTCGCTGTGATCCTGCTCTCCTACGCCTGCATCATCACCAGCATCCTGCGCATACGCTCAGCTGCGGGCAAGCGGCGGGCCTTCTCCACCTGCTCCTCCCACCTCCTGGTGGCCACCTTGTACTACTCCACCATCATCTACACCTACATCCGCCCAGCATCCAAGTACTCACTGGACAAGGACAAGGTAGTCTCTGTGATCTACACTTCTGTGGCACCCTCCCTGAACCCCCTTATCTACTCCCTGAGGAACACAGATGTCAAGGCTGCCCTCAGGAGGCTGCTCTCCTGAGCTGAGGTCTGTGTGTCCAACGCCCAGGCCCCACCACCTGCCCAGACTGTGGGGCATCAGGCATGGCCCAGGGTGCAGGTTTCCCTAAGGTGGGGTGTGTCCTGATGTCTAGGGTCCCCTATCCTCCTTCTGAAGACACACTCCAGGGCACTGTGCCGTGTCTATGGAGCCCAGCTATGACACCACTTCACCTTGGGACCTCAAGAAGCCCCTCATCCTCCCAGATCCTGGGTGTTCTGCCCTGCATGGTCAAGGAATGATCTATGTGGCAGCTCTGTGAACTGAGAGGCATGGAATAGATTCAAGAAATCATCAGTGTGGATGTGGACCTGTCCCCAGCCTGGCCAGTCATGTCCTCTCCAACCTGCCTCTGCTCATTCTGTCCAAGCCAGAGGCTTTGGGTGAAGCCTGTGGCCACTCCTCCTACCACACTCAAGGCTGACTTTGCCACAGCCCTAATGGGTAAGAGGCAGTAGGGGGGAGGATAGGAGGTGGTGAGACTTGGGGAAGGATAGCATTTCAGGAGAATAGGTTTTTCCTGAAAGCAGAGGCTCCAAGAGTTGTCTTTTGAAAAAAATAGCCCTTTTTAGGGTAATAATTTGACAAAGCTATTTCAATTCTAGGATGTGAAGATGTTATAAGCATCACTGTGGAAAGTAAACCAGGGCTGCTGAGCCCTGTCCTCCTCTGCCATAAATGATGAACCCAATTGTCCTCTCCCCATGGACCCTGGATCCAGGGAGTTTTGGGTTCAGAAGGATTTGGGCATGGGGAAGTTCCCAGGGAAGAGAAGATCCTCATGGCCCAAACACTCTGTTCCCCTCAAAATTTAATGGTGTGGGGCTGGCAGTGGGATGTAGGAATGTGTTCCTTTGGAAGTACATGGATAGAAAAGGGCCCTTTGAGAGAATAGGGCTGCTGTCTCCCATGTTTCCTGCCCTGGCCTCCTCCTCTACAGACTTGAAGCTCTCTCATCATGTTTCCTGCCCTGGTCTCCATGTTGCATTGTCTGTCTCCCTCTACATACTTGAAGCTCTCTGAGAACAAGGACAGTGTCCTGGTCACCTTCTTACTCCTTTCCAAGCATTGTACACCAGGCACATGGCAGGAACCCAGTAAATACCAGCTGACAGAGTAAACAAATGATCCAGAGATGATTTCTACCAATTAGAACAAATTTTGGAAAGTCTGCACAGAGGTATATTTGTGACATAGTTAGTCGGAGGACCATGACCATTCTTTTTATTTTTTCCTGATCAGAAATGAATCTCACATTTATGAGGTTTATAAAACATGTGGAAATTGGGAAGGGTATTAGGACAGTGGCTAGGGTCAGAGTTTGCAATACAATCCTAGATCCTCTGAGATTCACACAGAAGGTCACAGGAAGGTGGCTGGTCAGCAGAGTCTTGGGCCTCACTGTGGCCACAGAAGTCTGAACTTTGCCTGCCTTATCTGACTCCAGAGGGAGAGGGTTGCAGGAAGTGCTTCCAGAGATAACTCTGTGGCCAGAATTCTGCATGAGAGGTGCCCACCCCCTCCTCAGGCTGAGGGAGGCATTCTACTGGGCTGAGGCTTTAGACCCACCATGGAGGGCTGCCAGCCCACGGGGCTCCAATATGGCCTACTCTTAATTTTATCTTAATTTTTGTCTTCTCCCAGGTTTGTTCCATGTTGCAGGGATCCCCTGAAAATATCCATGTGGTTTCTTTTCATTACAAATATATATTTTATGCTAATAAAATTGGGAAACAGGGAAATTTAAAAGGAGAAAATAAGAAAGCAAATCCTGTGATTCTATCCAGAGGATGCCACGCCAGTGCAAGCAAATTCTGTTGATCCATATTTTTACACATACACAGGCTTTAATAGATTATTTATTAAAGCCTGTGTATGTGTGATTGTTTTATAAGCCACTTCTTCAGTTTAAAAAACACTGTGTAATTCCTTGTCATTTCAGGTTCTTCTAAATTAGTTCATATGGGAGGTGCTCAGTTTCGTTACTTGCTTGTGTATGCGGGTAGCAGGGGACCACTGGGGCCTCAGACACATGCCCTAGAATGTTGGCCTTCCTCCTCTTCTGAAGCCCTATACTCAAATTCTCAGCAAGTCCCTTATTCTTTTCTTGCTTCAGAATAAAATATATGCATATTTAAGGATTTTTGGGAAACACTGAATTAAAAAGGACACAATGGGTTGTTTCTAGTTCTACAATCTTTAAGTAGATTTTATCAGTAGCCCTCACACAGATAACAATTATAATCTCCAGAAAAACTCTTTTATGTGTCACAACTCTCTCTGGAACCTGAAGGTGACCTAAACCAGGCAAAAAGCTGGATAGGAATAAACCTCAGAAGAATGGGGTCACTGTGAGGGTCTGTGTCTCAGCTCAACTGCAGGCTTCATGCCCGTTCTCTATGACTCATCTCAGGGCCATAGGCCAGTTTGTTTGAGGTGTCAGAGGACAGAGTTTGAAGCTTCCAGGCAGATAGAAATTGAGGAGAAAAGAGAAGGTGGCAAGGGTCTTCGAGCCATGGGCTGATGCCTGTATTGTGCAAGAAAAGGGGGCACTGAGGAGACAAGGGGGTGTCAGCATCTAGAAGGTTCAAGGGCTGGGTCTGTGAGACACTCTGCCTGGTGGGACATATGGAGTTTGAGACTCAAGTCCCGCCTCAGTAGAGGGGTCTGACAAACCCCTCAGGATCTCCATTAAAACCCAAAAGGGGAGGGGGGCAAGATGGCGGAAGGCCAGGTGACCCCATTTCAGGGAGTCCCTGAAGTGAGCTGAATACCTGCAAAAAAACACCACAAGAGCACTGAGCACCCATGAAATCGGCCAGAAATGGAATATTTCGCACTTCTGGATCTCTACGGGGGAAGATGAGCACCAACAAAGAGGTAGAGTGGAGTGGGAGCGATCGGAGGGATGTCCAAAGACAAGGGGACATGGGGGAGGGAGCCCGCAGAGGTGGCCCATTGAAAACAATGCCCCAGCATGAAAGTGCTCTGTGTTCGGGGAACAACCAGATCGTGGTCTGATTAAAAGCAGGCAAAAGCGGAGAGCCTGAGGGGCAGCCGGGGAAACGGGGATATCGATCTGCGGAGAGAAAGGGTGCCCCAGTGCCACGTGACGGAATGCGGTGGAGTGGAATGTCCTTAAAACTGCCACTTTTTGGACGCCTGGGGGGCTCAGTGGGTTAAAGCCTCTGCCTTCAGCTCAGGTCATGGTCTCAGGGTCCTGGGATCGAGGCCCACGTTGGGCTCTCTGCTCAGCGGGGAGCCTGCTTCCTCCTCTCTCTCTGCCTGCCTCTCTGCCTCCTTGTGATCTCTCTGTCAAATAAATAAATAAAAATCTTTTTTAAAAAAAACTGCCACTTTTTTTTCCTTTTTTTTTTCCTGCTGCTTTTTTCTGCCCCTTGGGCCAGGCACACACAACCCCCAGGGAAGGCGATTCCGCAGACTTGAGCGTGACCTGCGAGGCAGTGGGATGTCAGTCCCCCTGCCTGGGGTGCACTACAGACTCTCTGGGCAGAGACAGGGTGGCACGACCCGATATCAGTTGCAGTTTCCGTGGGAAGGAGGTCTGGGCGCAGACATCTGGCTCTGGCCAGCCTTCCTGAAAAGCTGCAAAAAGCTGCAAAAAAAAAAATCCTCCAGAGAACAAAAGCCTGAAAACCTGGTTGCCATGGAGCCCAACCCCTAGGAAGGGGGCGGAGAGACAGCCCAGGTACAATGGACTGAAAACCAGCCCAGCAGGCCCCGCCCACAGAAGGTGAGCCAGAAGCACAAGAGGACAGCACCCAAACTGTAAAACCCCAACATTGGGGGGAAAGACAATATATTAAGCTCCTGGTACTGCCCCCAAAGCTGTATGATTTATAGATACAGCTTTTCACTTTATTTTCCTTTTTAACATTTTTCTATTTTTACTTTTAAAGTTTTCACATTAAATTTAAAATTCATTCTCATGGTTTTTGTTCTTCTAATTTTTAACCCACTTATTATTACAACATGACACTTAATACAACATTCCATAATAACTTTTTACCTTGAAATTTTTTCAAACACATATCTATGTTTTCCGTTGTGTTGTTGTTGCTTCTCTTGTTTGTTTGTTTTTTCTGTTTTTTTCCTTTCTTCTCCCTTCTTTCCTTTATCCTTTTTTCTTTTAAATATACATATAGCTATAAGCTTCAAGGTAATCCTTCATTCCTATTCAATACTACCCCTATATACAAACCAGTTTTAATTTCCCTATATCTTTAGAAAGTGAGCTCCTCCAACAATAATAACAAGACACACCCAGGAGGATCTGAAACACTTTCTTTGCCCACAAGGAGGGTTTGCACTCACCTTCCCATCCTATTCTTCTGTCAGTGTTTCTGTGTAATTGTTTTTGCCTTTGTAATATGTAAATACTGGTCTTGAGGGTCATTCAAGTTGGGCTTAGCTTTTTGATCTCTTCAACATTCTTTTACTCTTAATGGTCTTTTTCTTTACTCTGTTGTAGTTTTGTACCATAGAAATGCTACCATTGGGGCCCATTCTGGCCGGTTTCTTTTCTTGCTTCTTTTCTCTTCTTCTCTCTCTTTTTTCTTTCTTCTTCCTTTTGCATGGTGACTTCTGATTGCTCTGAAACCTTCCAGCAGGCAACTCACCTGGATAGTGGTTGATATATTCAGCTATACATCCCCTCAACCACCCCTCGCCAAAATGACTCAGAGGAGGGAAAACTAACAGAAGAAAAACCCAGAGACTGCAACCCCTGTCACAGAATTACTGGAAATGAACATAAACAATATGACAGAAATGGAATTCAGGGTAGCAATCATCCAAGCAATGGCTAAGTTGGAAATGAACATTAGTGACAAGAAGAAGCTCTAATGACAGAAGTGAAAGCCAAACGGGCAGAGGTTAGAAAGGCTATTAATGAGATGCAATCTAATTTAAATACACTAATAGCTAGAGTAAGTGAAGCTGAAGATCGTATCAGTGATTCAGAAGACAGATGGCTTAAGAAGGAGGAGCAAGAGTAGTCCTGGAACAAACAGCTAAAATCCCATGAAAATAGAATTAGGGAAATAAATAATGCCATGAAACACTCCAATATCAGAATTATTGGAATCCCCAAAGGAGTTGAGAGAGAGAGAAGCCTAGAAGACATAGTTGAACAAATCATGGATGAAAATTTCCCTAATCTGGGGAATGAAACAAGTGTTTGTGTCCTAGAGGCAGAGAGGACACCCCCAAGATCAATGAGGTCAGAAAAACCTCCAGGCACATAATTGTGAAATTCATGAATCAAAAAAATCAAAGAATATGTCTTAAGAGCAGCTAGGAGAAAGCGATCCCTTACCTATAGAGGGAGGACCATCAGAATAACGTCAGACCTGTCCACAGAAACCTGGCAAGCGAGAAAGGGCTGGCAAGACCTATTCAAGAAATTACATTAAAAAATATGCAACCAAGAATAATGTATCCAGCAAGGTTGACTTTCAGAATGGAAGGAGAAATAAAGAGCTTCCAAGACCGCCAAGGTCTAAAAGATTTTGCAACCACCAAGCCAGCACTACAAGAAATGCTAAGAGGGGTTCTATAAAAGAGAAATGAACCCAAGAGTGACACAGAACAGAAATTTACAGAGGTAACCTATAGAAACATGAACTTCACAGGCAACATGATGTCAATAAAAATATAGATCTATCAATAATCACTCTCAATGTGAATGGCCTAAATGCTCCAATAGAAAGGCACAGGGTTGAAGATTGGATAAAGTAACAGGACCCATCCACATGCTGCTTACAAAAGACACGTCTTGAATCCAAAGACACTTTCGGATTGAAAATGAGGGGATAGAGGACCATCTTTCATGCCAATGGACCTCAAAAGAAAACCAGGGTAGTGATTCTCATATCAGACAAATTAGATTTTAATCTAAAGACTGCCGTCAGAGACACAGGACACTACATCATTCTCAAAGGGCCTATACACCATGAAGATCTAACAATTGTAAATATTTATGCTCCCAACATGGGAGCAGCCAACTACATAAGCCAACTGTTAAGCAAAATGAAGAGTCATATTGATACAAATACATTAATTGTAGAAGATCTTAACACACCACTGTCAGCAATGGACAGATCATCTAAACAGAAAATCAACAAAGAAACAAAAGCTTTGAATGACATATTGGACCAGATGGATCTCATAGATATATTCAGAACATTCCACCCTAAAAGAGGAGAATACTCATTCTTCTCGAGTACACATGGAACTTTCTCCAGAATAGACCACATACTAGGTCACGAATCAGGGCTCAACCAATACCAGAAGATTGAGATTATTCCCTGCATATTCTCTGACCACAATACCTTGAAACTGGAACTCAACCACAACAAAAGTTCAGAAGAAAATCAAACGCTTGGAAGCTGAAGACAATCCTTCTCAAGAATCTGTGGATCAACCAGGAAATCAAAGAAGAACTGAAACACTTCATGGAAATCAATGAGAATGAAGATATATCGAGCAAAACCTATGGGATACAGCAAAGGCAGTCCTAAGGGGGAAATTCATAGCCATCCAAGCCTCACTCAAAAAAATTGAAAAATCCCGAATATATCAACTCTCATTACACCTTAAAGAACTGGAAAATCAACAACAAATTAAACCAACCCCACACACAAGATGGGAAATAATTTAGATTAGAGCATAGATCAATGAATTTGAAGCTAGAGATACAGGAGAACACATCAACAAAACTAGAAGCTGGTTCCTTGAAAGAATTAATAAGATCGATAAACCATTGGCCAAACTAATCCAAAAGAAAAGAGAGAAGACCCAAATTAATAAAATTATGAATGAAAGGGGAGAGATCATAACTAACACCGAAGAAATAGAAACAATCATCAGAAATTACTATCAACAGTTATATGCCAATAAGTTTAACAACCTAGAAGATATGGATGCATTCCTGGAAACCTATAAAGTTCCAAGACTGAAACAGGAAGAAATTGACAATCTGAATAGACCTATAGCTAGTAATGAGATTGGAGCAGTGATCAAAACCCTCCCAAAAAACAAGAGCCCGGGACCAGACGAATTCCCTGGGGAATTCTACCAAACATTCAAAGAAGAAATAACACCTATTCTCCTGAAGCTCTTTCAGAAAATAGAAACAGAAGGAAAACATCCAGACTCTTTCTATGAAGCCAGCATTACTCTAATCCCCAAACCAGACAAAGACCCCATCAAAAAGGAGAACTTCAGACCAATATCTCTGATGAATATGGATGCCAAAATTCTTAACAAGATCTTTGCTAACAGGATCCAACAACATTAAAATGATTATCCACCATGACCAGGTGGGATTTATCCCTGGGATGCAAGGGTGGTTCAATACTCGCAAATCAATCAACGTGATACAGCAAATGAATATGAGAAGAGAGAAGAACCACATGGTGCTCTCAATTGATGCAGAAAAAGCATCTGACAAAATACAACATCCGTTCCTGATTAAAACTCTTCAAAGCATAAGGATAGAGGGAGCATTCCTCAAGCTCATAAAATCTATCTACGAAAAACCCACAGCGACTATCATCCTCAACAGGGAAAAACAGACAGCCTTCCCTTTGAGATCAGGAACAAGACAAGGAGGCCCACTCTCACCACTACTGTTCAACATAGTGTTAGAAGTACTAGCAACAGGGGGGCCTGGGTGGCTCAGTTGGTTAAGCGACTGCCTTCCGCTCAGGTCATGATCCCGGACACCCAATCAAGCCCCACATTGGGCTCCCTGCTCAGCCGAAAGCCTGCTTCTCCCTCTCTCACTCCCCCTGCTTGTGTTCCCTCTCTGGCTGTGTTTTTCTCTGTCAAAATAAATTTTTAAAAATCTTTAAAAAAAAGAAAAAAAGAAGAAGTCCTAGCAACAGCAATAAGACAACAGAAAGAAATAAAAAGTATTTGGCTTGGCAAAGAAGAAGTCAAACTCTCTCTCTTTGCAGATGACATGATACTCTACTTGGAAAACCCAAAAGACTCTACCCCCAAACTACTAGAACTCATACAACAGTTCTGTAATGTGTCAGGATACAAAATCAATGCACAGAAATCAGTTGCATTCTTATACACTAACAATGAAAATATAGAAAGGGAAATCAGAGAACCAATTCTGTTTACTATAGCACCAAAAACCATAAGATACTTAGGAATAAACCTAACCAAAGAAGTCAAGGATCTGTACTCGAGGAACTACAGAACACTCATGAAAGAAATTGAAGAAGACACAAAAAGATGGAAGAGCATTCCATGCTCATGGATCGGAAGAATAAACATTGTTAAAATGTCTATACTGTCCAGAGCAATCTACACTTTCAATGCCATTCCGATCAAAATTCCACCAACATTCTTCAAAACGTTGGAACATACAATCCTAAAATTTATATGGAACCAAAAAAGACCCCGAATCACTAAGGAATTGTTGAAGAAGAAAAACAAAGCTGGGGGCATCATGTTACCTGCCTTCAGGCTTTATGACAAACTTGTGGTCACCAAGACAGCATGGTACTGGCACAAAAACAGACAAATAGACCAATGGAACAGAATAGAGAGTCCAGATATGAACCCACAAATCTATGGGCAAATCATCTTCAACAAAGTAGAAAAAAATATCCAGTGGAAAAAAGACAGCCTCTTCAATAAATGGTGCTGGGAAAATTGGACAGCTACATATAGAAGAATGAAACTAGACCATTCTCTTACACCACACACAAAGGCTAACTCGAAATGGATGAAAGAACTCAACATGAGGCAGGAATCCATCAAATTCCTGGAAGAGAACATAGGCAGTAACCTCTTTGACATCGGCCGCAGAACTTCTTTCAAGACACATCTCCAAAGGCAAAGGAGACAAAAGAGAAAATGAACTTTTGGGACTTCATCAAAATAAAATGATTCTGCACAGCCAGGGAAACAGTCAATAAAACAATGAGGCAACCCATAGAATGGGAGAAGACATTCGCAAATGGCACTACAGACAAAGGGCTGATATCCAAGATCTATAAAGAACTACTCAAACTCAACATCCAAAAAGAAGATGAACACATCAAAAAATGGGCAGGAGACATGAAGAGGCACTTCTCCATAGCAGATATACAAATGACTAACAGACACATGAAAAAATGTTCATAATCACTAGCTATCAGGGAAATTCAAGTTAAAACCACACTGAGATCCCACCTTACACCAGTCAGAATGGCCAAAATTAACAAGTCAGGAAACAACAAGTGTTGGAGAGGCTGCGGAGAAAGGGGAACCCTCTTACACTGTTGGTGGGAATGTAAACTGGTGCAGCTGCTTTGGAAAACATTGTGGAGATTCCTTAAAAAATTTAAAATAGAGCTACCCTAGGACCCTGCAATTGCACTACTGGGTATTTACCCCAAAGATACAGATATAGTGAAAAGAAGGGCCATATGTACCCCAATGTTCATCGCAGCAAGGGCCACAATCGCCAAACTGTGGAAAGAGCCAAGGTGCCCTTCAACAGATGAATGGATAAAGAAGATGTGGTCCATATATACAATGGAATACTATGCCTCCATCAGAAAGGATGAATATCCACCTTTTGTAGCAACACAGACTGGATTGGAAGAGATTATGCTGAGTGAAATAAGCCAAGTAGAGAAAGTCAAGTATCACATGGTTTCACTTACTTGTGGTGCATAAGGGGTAATATAGAGGACAGTAGGAGAAGGAAAGGAAATTAAAAATAGGGTAATTCGGGGAGAGAAACAAAACGTGAGAGACTTTGGACACAGAAACAAACTGAGGGACTTGGAGGGGAGAGGGTGGGGGATGGGAGAGCCTGGTGGTGGGTACTGAGGGCACCTATTGCATGGAGCACTGAGTGTGGGACATAAAAATGAATCTTGGAACACTGAAAAAATAGAATAATTTATTTTTTAAAAAATGATAAAAAGCTTCCATGCAGCAAAGGAAACAGTCAACAAAACCACAAGGCAACCTACAAAATGGGAGAAGATATTTGCAAAAGACAAATGAAGGGCTGGAATCCAGGATTTATAAAGAACTTCTCAAACTTAACACTCAAAAAAACCCCCAAATAATCCAGTCAAGAAGACATGAACAGACATTTCTCCAAAGAAGACACACGAATGTCCAGTAGACACATGAAAAAGTGCTCCACATTACTAGCCATCAGGGAAATTCAAATCAAAACCACAATTAAGTATCACCTCACACTAGTTAGAATGGATAAAATCAACAAGACAGGAAACAACAAATGTTGGTGAGGCTGTGGAGAAAGCGGAACCCTCTTACACTGTTGGGGGGAATGCAAGCTGGTACAACCACTCTGGAAAACAGTGTGTAGTTTCCTCCAGAAGTTAAAAATAGAGAGGGGGGAGGAGCAAGATGGTGGAGGAGTAGAAGACCTACATATCATCAGGTCCCAGGAGTTCAGCTGGATGGTTATCAAACTGGTTGGAACACCCACAGACTCAACAGGAGATCAAATAGCAGAGGAGTGGCAATTCTAGGAACAGAAAAGTGACCTCGTTCTGGAAGGTAGGACACACGGAGAAGTGAATCAGAGGAGACATATGGGAGGACAGCCTGCACAGGGAGCGGCTGGCTCCCGGGCTGCAGTAGAGCCACGGAGCACAAAATCGGAACATTTAGAAGTCGCTCCACTCACTGGTATGCAGCATAAACAATGAATCTTGGAACACTGAAAAAATAAAATAATGTAATATTAAAAAAAAAAAGAAGTCTGCTCCACTGAGGGACATCACCCTAGAGACTAAGTGGAGGGGGGGGGGGTGAAACTCTCGCTACAGGGTGGCCTCAGGACCTGTGGGGTCACAGAAGGTCCCGGGCTGCCTGAGCATGGCAGAGCTCCCAGGTATCAGAGCGGGGAAGCCACTGCATAGACAGAGCCAGGGAGGGGCACTCAGCTCCCGCTTACCTTAAACCGTGATCCGAGGCACAGTCAGGTCACCGCTCTTCGGTCAGGGACCCCACAAGTGGCAGATCCGGGGAGAACCCCTGCTTCCTCCACCCGGAAGGGCAGCACAGGAGTGCACTGTGGGAATCTTCTGGTTCGGAGACTCCAGGTGGGGCCACGTGCCAGAGATAGAAACACTCGGTTACAGGTGGGGTGACAGGGAGTGCAGCCGGAGACCAGGGAGACGGGCAAGATTGATGCTTTTCTCTGCGGGCACACTGAGGAGTGGGGGCCCAGCTCTCAGCTCCTCTGCGTCAGAGACTGGGAGCTGCCATCTTCATTCCTGGCCTCCAAAGCTGGACAGAAAGCGTTCAGGGAACAGAAGCTCCCGAGAGCAAACCGAGCAGATCACTAGGCCTGGGCCCTGGCAAGGGCAGAGATGCCTGAGAATCACAGCGACAGGCCCTGCCCCCAGATGATCAGTGAGAACATCCAGCCAAGACCATGTTCACCAATCAATGAGGACTGGGGAACCTCAGAGCTAGGGGAATGCATTGTGTAGAATTCATGGCTTTTTCCACATGATCCTGTAGTCTTTCGAAGTTAAAATTTTTTAATTTTATTTTTTTCTTATTCTATTTTTTAACTTTTTCTTCCCTATTTTAATGTTTTTAACCATTTTATCTTATCAATACCTTTATTAAAAATATTTTTAAATTTTCATTGTTATAGCCATATTCTATCCCTTCATGTATTTAAGCTTATTTTTTGGTCTTTATTTCTTTAACATTTTGGGTTACAGTTTCTTCTAATAGATGAAAATATACCCTAAGTCTAGCACATAGCTTTGTTCTAGTCGCCAGCCTCATCACATTCTTTCTTCTTCTTTCTTTTTTCTTTCTTTCTTCAACCCATGTTTTATCTTATCAGTCGCTTCTTTAGAATCTTTTTTCCAGTGTTCCAAGATTCATTGTTTATGCCCCACACCCTCTGCTCCATGCAATACGTGTCCTCAATACCCACCACCAGGCTCACCCATCCCCCCACCCCTCAGTTTGTTTCTGAGTCCAAAGTTTTTTTATGTTTCATCTCCCTCCCCAATTTACCCCACTTCCCATTTCCTTTCCTTTTCTTAATGTCTTCCATCTTACTCCTTATACTCCACAAGTAACTGAAACCATATGATACTTGACCTTCTCTGCTTGGCTCATTTCTTTTTTAATTTTCATGTTTACAGTCATAGTCCATCCCTTCATTGTGCATACCCTTATTTTTGTACATATAAAAGTTTTTCTTTAAAATTTTGGGAGGCAGTTTCTTCTAACAGACCAAAATTCACTCAAAATATAATACATGTGGCTCTGTTCTATTCATCAGTCTAATCATATATATATATATATATATATATATATATATATATATATGAAGAGAGAGAGAGATTTTTTCCTCTCTTCTCCCCCCAATTTTGGCTCTCTTCTGATATTGTTAGTGTATATTTTTCTGGGGTCATCACTATGCTTTCAGTATGTTGTTCTCTCGCTCATCTATTCTTATGTGGACAAAATGACAAGGTGGAAAAACTAACCTCAAAAAAAAGAACAAGAGACAGTACCAATGCTGACATTAGTAATATGTCAGAACTAGAGTTCAGAATGGCAATTATCAAGGTGCTAGTTGGCCTCAAAAAAGCATGGAAGGTACTAGACAATCCCTTTCTGGAGAAATAAAAGAAAGAAATAAAATCTAACCAAGCTGAAATTAAAAATGCTATTAATGAGTTACAATAAAAAATGGGGGTTCTTTCTGCTAGGATAAATGAGGCAGGGAAAGAATTAGTAATATAGAAGACCAAATGATGGAAAATAAAGAAGCTGGGAAAAAGAGAGAGAAAGAACTACTGGACCATGATGGGAGTATTTGAGATAAGTGATATCATAAAACAAAATAATATTAGAATAATTGGGATCCCAGAAGAAGAAGAAAGAGAGATGGGGGCAGAAGGTATATTGGAGCAAATAATAGCACAGAATTTGGTGAAGGTAACAAGCATCAAAATCCAGGAGGCACAGAGAACCCCCCTCAAAATCAATAAAAATGGGCCTACACCCCGTCATCTAATAGTAAAATTTACAATCTTAGTGACAAAGAGAAAATCCTGAAAGCAGCTGGGGAGAAGAGGTGTGTAACGTACAATGGCGGAAATATAAAATTAGCAGCATAACCACCCACAGAGACCTGGCAGGCCAGAAAAGACTGCCATGATATATTCAGAGCACTAAATAAGAAAAATACACAACCAAGAGTACTAATCCAGCTAGGTTGTCATTGAAAATAGGAGAAGAGATAAAAGTCTTCCAGGACAAACAAAAACTAAAAGGATTTGGAAACACCAAACCAACCCTACAGGAAATATTGAAAGGGGTCCTCTCAGCAAAGAGAAAGCCTGAAAGTAACAGACCAGAGAGGAACAGAGACAATATACAGTAACAGCCATCTTACAGGCAATACAATGGCACTAAATTCCTATATTTCAATAGTTACCCTGAATGTAAATGGACTAAATGCCCCAATCAAAAGACACAGGGTATCAGACTGGATAAAAAATAACTAAGACCCATTGAAATGCTGTCTCCAAGAAACTCATTTTAGACCCAAAGACACCTCCAGATTTAAAGTGAGGGGTGAGAGACATTGGACTCTGAGAAACAAACTGAAGGTATAGGAGGGAGGGAGTAGGGGGAATGGGTGATCCTGGTGGTGGGTATTGAGGGTATGTATTGCATGGAGCACTGGGTGTGGGGCACAAACAATGAATATTGGAACACTAAAAAAAATAAAAAATTGTTACAAAAATAAAATGAAAAAATGAAGTGCGAGGGCAGAAAACAATTTACCATGCTCATGGACATCAAAAGAAAGCTGGGGTGGCAATCCTTATATCACACAATTTAGATTTTAAGCCAAAGACTATAATAAGAGATGAGGAAGGACACTATATCATACTTAAAGGGTCTCCCCAACAAGAATATCTATCAGCTGTAAATATCTATGCCCCTAACATGGGAGCAGCCAATTATATAAACCAATTAATAACTAAGTCAAAGAAACACATTGGCAATGATGCAATTATACTAGGGGACTGTAATACTCCTCTCACTGAACTGGACATATCATCTAAGCAAAAGATCAACAAGAAAATAAAGGCTTTAAATGGCACATTGGACCAGACGGACATAACAGATATATTCAGAAAATTCTATCCCAAAGCAACAGAATACACATTCTTCTCTAGTGCACAAGGAACATTCTCCAGAATAGATCACATTCTGGGTCACAAATCAGGTCTCAACCAGTACCAAAAGACTGGGGTCATTCCCTGCATATTTTCAGACCACAATGCTTTGAAAATAGAATTTAACCACAAGAGGAGGCTAGAGAGTATCCTACTAAATAATGAATAGGTCAACCAGGAAATTGAAGAAGAATTTTTTAAAAATCATGGAAACAAATGAAAATGAAAGCACAACTGTTCAAAATCTTTGGGATACAGCAAAGGCAGTCCTGAGAGGAAAGTATATAGGAATACAAGCCTTTCTCAAAAAACAAAAAAGGTCTCAAGTACACAACCTAACCCTACACCTAAAGGAGCTGGAGAAAGAACAGCAAATAAAGTCTAAACCCAGCAGGAGAGGAGAAATAATGAAGATCAGAGCAGATATCAATGAAATAGAGACCAAAAGAACAGTAGAACAAATCAATGAAACTAGGAGCTACTTCTTTGAAAGAATTAACAACATTGATAAACCCCTGGCCAGACTTATCAAAAAGGAAAGAGAAAACCCCAAATTAATAAAATAATAATAAAATCATGAATAAAAGAGGAAAGATCACAACCAACACCAAAGAAATACAAACAATTATAAGGATATATTATGAGCAACTATACACCAGCAAGTTTGACAATCTGGAAAAAATTAATGCATTCCTAGAGACATAAAAACTACTGAAACTGAACCAGGAAGAAATAGAAAACTGGAACAGACTCATAGCCAGTAAGGAAATTGAAGCATTCAGCAAAAATTGCCCCACAAACAAGACCCCAGGGCCAGATGGCTTCCCAGGGAAATTCTACCAAACATTCAAAGAAGAATTAATACCTATTCTCCTGAAACTCTTCCAAAAAACAGAAATGGAAGGAAATTTTTCAAACTCATTTTATGAGGCCAGCATTACCTTGATCCCAAAACCAGACAAAGACCCCATCAAAAAGGAGAATTACAGACCAATAACCTTGATGAACACAGATGCAAAAATTCCCACCAAAACACTAGACAAGAAGATCCAACAGGATACTAAAAGTATTACTCACCATGACCAAGTGGGACTTATTCCTGGGCTACAAGGTTGGTTCAACATCCACAAAACAATCAATATGATACAGTACATTAATAAGAGAAAGAACAAGAACCATATGATCCTCCCAATGGATGCTTAAAAAGCATTTGATAAAGTACAGCATCCTCTCTTGACCAAAACTCTTCACAGTGTAGAGATAGAGGGTACCCACCTCAGTATCATAAAAGCCATCTATAAAAAACCCACAGCAAATGTCATTCTCAATGGGGAAAAACTAAGAGCTTTTCCCCTAAGGTCAGGAACATGGCATGGCTGTCCACTATCACCACTGCTTTTCAACAGAGTACTAGAAGTCCTAGCCTCAGCAATCAGACAACAAAAAGAAATAAAAGGCATCCAGATCAGCAGAGAAGTCAAAATCTCATTCTTTGTAGATGATATGATACTTTATGTGGAAAACCCAAAAGACTCCACTCCAAAACTGCTAGAGTTCATACAGGAATTCAGAAAAGTGTCAGGATATAAAGTCAATGTACAGAAATCATTTGCATTTCTATACACCAACAACAAGACAGAAGAAAGAGAAATTAAGGAGTCGATCCCATTTACAACTGCACCCCAAATCATAAGCTACCTAGGAATAAACCTAACCAAAGAGGCAAAGAATCTGTACTCAGAGAACTACAGAATACTTATGAAAGAAATTGAGGAAGACACAAAGAAATGGAAAAACATTCCATGCTCATGGATTGGAAGAACAAATAATGTGAAAATTTCTATGCTACCTAAAGAAATCTACACACTGAATGCAATCCCTATCAAAATACCATTATTTCCTTTCAAAGAAATGGAACAAATTATCCTAAAATTTATGTGGAATCAGAAAAGACCACAAATAGCCGAAGAATGTTGAAAAAGAAAGCCAAAGTTGGTGGAATCACAATTCCAGACTTCAAGCTCTATTACAAAGCTGTAATCATCAAGACAGTGTGATACTGGCACAAAAACAGACAGATCAGTGGAATAGAATAACGAGCCCAGAAATAGATGCTCAACTCCATGGTCAACTCATCGTTGATGAAGCAGGAAAGAATGTCCAATGGAAAAAAGACAGTCTCTTCAATAAATGATGCTGGGAAAATTGGACAGCCACATGTAGAAGAATGAAACTGGACCATTTCCTTACACCACACACAAAAATAGACTCAAAATGGATGAAAGGCCTCAATGTGAGACAGGAAGCTATCAAAATCCTTGAGGAGAACACAGGCAGCAACCTCTTCGACCTCATCCACAGCAACTTCTTCCTAGAAACATCACCAAAGGCAAGGGAAGCAAGGGAAAAAATGAACTATTGGGACTTTATCAAGATCAAAAGCTTTTGCAGAGCAAAGGAAATGGTCAACACAACCAAAAAGAAACTGAAAAAATGGGAGAAGATATTTGCAAATGACCTATCAGATAAAGGGCTAGTATCCAAAATATAAAGAACTTATCAAATTCAACACCCAAATAACAAATAATCCAATCAAGAAATGGGCAGAAGACATGAACAGACATTTCTGAAAAGAAGACACCCAAATGGCCAACAGACACATGAAAAAGTGCTCAACATCCCCCAGCATCAGGGAAATACAAATCAAAGCCACAGTGAGTTATCACCTTACACCAGTGAGAATGGCTAAAATTAACAAGTCAGGAAACAACAAGATGTTGGTGAGGATGTGGGGAAAGGGAACCCTCCTACATTGTTGGTGAGAATGCAAGGTGGTGCGGCCACTCTCGAATGAAAACAGTATGGAGAGTCCTCAAAAAGTTGAAAATAGAGCTACCCTATGACCCAGCAATCACACTACTGGGTCTATACCCTAAAGATACAAATGTAGTGATCTGAAGGGGCACAGGCATCTGAATGTTTATATAATCAATGCCCACGAAGCCAAACTGTGGAAAGAACCTAGATGTCCATCAACACATGAATGGGTGAAGAAGATGTGGTGTATATATACAATGGAATACCATGCAGCCATCAAAAAGAATGAAATCCTGCCTTTTGCAATGACGTGGATGGAACTGGAGGGTATTATGCTGAGTGAAATAAGTCAGTCAGAGAAAGACAATTATATGATCTCTCTGACATGAGGCATTTGAAAGGTGGGGCAGGGGTCAGGAGGGTAGAGGGAAAAAAATGTAACAATTTGGGACCTGGGCAGGAGACAAACCATAAGAGACTCTTAATCTCAGGAAATAAAATGAAGATTGCTGGAGGGTTGGTGGGGAGAGGGATGGGGTGGCTGGGTTATGGACATTGGGGAGGGCATGTGCTCTGGTGAGTGCTGTGAATTGTATAAGGCTAATGACTCACAACCTGTATCCCTGGATAAAATAAAACATTATATATGTTAAAAAAATAAATTAAATTAAATTCTTTTTAAAAAGAAGTTAAAAATAGAGCTACCCTCAACCCAACAGTTACACTACTACTTATTTACCCCAAAGATACAGATGTAGTGAAAAGGGGCACATGCACCCCAATGTTCATAGCAGCAATGTCCACTATAGCCAAACTGTGGAAAGAGCCAAGATGTCCTTCAACAAATGTTGGATAAAAATGTACTTAATATATACAATGGAATATTACTCAATCATCAAAAACGATGAATACCTACCATTTGCATCAACAGGGATGGAACTGGAAAGTATTATGTTGTGTGAAGTATGTCAGGCAGAGAAAGATAATTATCATATGGTTTTACTCATATGTAAAACATAAGGAATAGCATGGAGGATCATAGGGGAAGGGAGGGAAACCTGATTGGGAAGAGAGCAGAGAGGGAGATGAACCGTGAGAGACTCTGACCCCAGGAAACAATCTGAGGGCTACAGAAGGGAGGGCATGGAGGGATGGGGTAGCCAAGTAATGGGCATTAAGGAGGGCACATGATGTGATGAATACTGGGTGTTATATGCAACTATGAATCATTGAACACTACATCAAAAACTAATGACGCGGGGCGCCTGGGTAGCTCAGTGGGCTAAAGCCTCTGCCTTCGGCTCGGGTCATGATCTCAGGGTCCTGGGATCGAGGCCCACATTGGGCTCTCTGCTCGGCAGGGAGCCTGCTTCCTCCTCTCTCTCTGCCTGCCTCTCTGCCTACTTGTGATCTGTCAAATAAATAAAATATTTTTTAAAAAAACTAATGACGTAATATATGTTGGCTAATTGAACTGAAAGGAAGGAAAGGAGGGAGGGAAATGGAGAGAGAGAAAGAAAGAAAGAAAGAAAGAAAGAAAGAAAGAAAGAAAGAAAGAAAGAAAGAAAGAAAGAGAGAGAGAGAGAGAAGGAAAGAGAGAGAGAGAGGAAGAAAGAAAGAGAGGGAGGAAGAAAGAAAGAGAGGGAGGAAGGAGGGAGGGAGGAAGGGAGGGAGGAAGGGAGCGAAGGAGGAAGGAGGGAAGGAGGGGAGGAGGGGAGGAAGGGAGGGAGGAAGGAGGGAAGGAGGAGGGAGGGAGGGAGGGAAGGAGGAAGAAAACCCACGGAAATCGTCATACTGTAAGTGCTCAGACTGGCTCAGCTGCCCCCACCGGCTGCTTCTGGGGGGGCTGTTACTGGCCTGGCCTGCCAATCCCCATCCATGGCCAAGCCTCCTGTCACTACACCCACTGGCACACGCCCAGGCCAGTGTAGCCCAGAACTCCTGCCGTTCCCTATTCTGCTTCCCGGACAACCTCCCCAGACTAGTGGCTGGAGGAGGGAGTGGTCATTGACAGGCCTGTGACGTGGGCTGATGCCCTCCCCTCTCTGCATCTACTTTCTCATCTGTACACTGAGGGTCAGTGCTGTCACTTCCAAGAAACCTCCTAGCACTGTGTTTCTGGGAGAAACCAGCACTCAGAGTGTGCCCTTGGGATGCTGGCGTCTGGCAGACACTCCCCATCAGTCCCACTGGAGCAAGTAAGTTTCCTGTCTGCCTAACTTGGAGGAGGGACTCCTCCTGCCAATAATCTTGCCTTGTCCTTCTGCACAACTCACTCTGCGCTGAGGGCACTGGCCTCAGGCTCCAAGTCCCCCGGGGCTTCTGAATCCCTCTAAGTGACAGGATCTTGGGCTCCACCCCAATGGGTTAACACCTTCCCTCACAACACCACAGAGCAGGACTGCCTCATTAAAAGCGGGTCACGCTGGGCTCTGGCCACAGCTCCGTCCTCAGCATAGACTGCACTTGCCCTCAAGAGCCGGCTCAAGGGGCATGTTGTCTGTTTCTTCTGAGTCGAGCCTGAGGGCACCCCTTAGGCAATTTAAGGACCATCTGCAATGTTTCTGGGACTCAGAAAGAAGCTTGCATCAGCTCAACAGTTTTTTAAGTCATGCTGTGTATTCATTCTTGATCATAGATCTCTTTCTCTTGCTATTATTAGATTCATTTTATAAAATTAGTGGAACAAAATGATGTAGGTCTTGAAACTTTTTGTTTATTAGCTCATAAATCATTATTATTGAGCAACTTTGAATTTTATGGCATAAGTTTTCATCATTTTCAGTGTTCACAAGGAGAGCAGGGCAGGGAAGGAGGGAGTGGCGGAGGCGGGCTAGGGTCCACGCCCCTGGGTGTTGCAGGTCACAGCAGGTGCGAGCGTGCGGCTGTGCGCTGTGCTCTCCAGGACGCCCGTGGACGCCTGCGAACGCCTGCCCGGGAGGCCTCCAAGGTGGGTGCTGCTTCGCTTCTCGCCTCTGCTGACCCCGTGGAAGTGAGACAGGTCAGAAGTTGGCTCCAAGGTTGCTCCCTTTTCCCTCTGGGTGGGGCACCTTCGTGACCTGATGCCTCCTGGAGCCCAGGGTCCGTGGTCCCTGGCTGTGCCCTGGTGTTGTGTGCAGGTCTGTCCTTCTTGAACACAATTGACTTCTGCTCTTTGAGAGAATATGTTGAGAATAAATTGCCATGTCATCAAGTTTTAAACCAGCTGCTGGCCACTCAGGGTCTAGGCTCAGACTGAGTCAGGGACGGAGAGCAGGTTGGCGTTTTCTGTGTCTTCAAAAGACTGCGTGGTTTTCCCCAGGATGCTTCTGTGTTCCCACTGCTCTGCTGATGCCCAGACCGCGAGCTCCACTCCTCCAGGGCCGCACACGCTCACGGCACAGCCCAGGCCAAGGGCAGCAGATCAGAGACAGCTGGCTCTGTGCAGTGCGCTTCTCTGGACTGGGAAAGCCTAAGAGGGTCTCACTCCAGGTCCAGCTGCCAGGAAGGCGTATTTAATGACCCTTCCAAGAATGTCCCTGTTATACCGCGTCACTGCACAGAGCACGAGCAATTAGCACACTGTTTCAGAAGATGGGGCGGCTTCCCCCATGCCTGCTGGGCTTTCAACATGAAGGTCTTTCGGGGTTGTGAAAATGAAGATGCTGTGGGCCCAGTCACACATAATATTTCAAGCAGAGATATTCTTCTCAAGACTGGGTTGCCCCTGTGAATTTGGGGCAGGTCTGTACCTTTGCAGGACAAAGTCAAAATCAAAACAGTGATGATACAACTTGTCATTCATTTGTGGTGGGAAACCTTAAAAAGATGCTTTCCTATCAGACCTTACCGGCAGGCACACAGAGTTGGGCTGTCCCTGGACTTCCCTTTAGGTTGATGTGGGCTTGGGACGGAAGGCGTTCCCACTCAGTAGTGATGCCGTCATCTAGTCTGCAACAGCTGCATGGCTTTCTCAGGAGTCCTTTGCTGGCCTTCTGAGAAGGGCCAGTGTGTCCGCAGATACGCAGAGTGCTAGTGGTTGGGTGCAGTCCTGACCGTGGGTCCAGTTAGGAAGATCTATTTACCTCTGTAAAACTGTGTGCCTGCCTTCTCCATGAGCCCAACATTGATCCACTTGTCATTTATGGGCTCATTTGAAATGTTTCCCTGTGTTTCTTTTCATGCAACGAACACGACTGAGGGATATAAAATACACTTGCAACTGTGCTATGTCCCAGCACAGAATCGTCCAGAGTAAGGGCTGTGGACAATGTCACCCCTGCAGAAGCAGCTGGGCATTGCCACCAGGCTCTTTGATGCGTGCCTCCTTCCCAGGATGGTGGGCAGTCACCAGGCAGAATCAACAGCACTGCTGTCTGGAAAACCCCTTTGTTCTGCTCTTTTCTGGTGTGACTGCCCTCAACCCTCCACCTGAAGCCCCTCCCTGCTTCCAGAACTGCTGGTGTCACCTCTGACTTTCCCAGTCTGGTCCTGACCACACCTCCCAGCTTGGACCTCATGTCCATCCCCCTTGGTGACTGCAGACTGACCGGATCTGCTTCCTGGTCTCCTGCCTTCCCTTGGCCTTATCCTCTGTCCCCCTGAGTAGAGCCGAGGCTCCATGTCAGGTCCAATGTCCACTGAGGAAGAAGCTCATGTCTGGGGCAGCTCATCAAGGGATGTAGAGGGATCAGGGGAACCAGGCAGAGGAAGTGTGACAGTACTCAGGAGCAGAGGGGAGAAGGGTGGGGCGATGCCGGGTACTCCCTGGCCAGGACAGGACATGGAGACAGTCTCAGGCCCACTATGGACACTGGACATCGTCTCCTGAAGGGCTCCTGTAGAGACATGGCATGACCAGAGGATCATTGTGGGAGGCCACCGTGCCACAGCGGGGGTGTTTGTGGGAGGTGGTCCTGGGTGCTGCGGCGGCGGGATGGAGCAGGTAGGAGCGTGCCTGCCCGTTTTCTGAGAGGAGCTTGTTGACTGGTGATGCCCAAGTCTAGTGAAATATGCAAGTATTTAAATTCTGGGAGAGTCTGATATATGAAGGTATCTTGACCTACTTATGTACACCATTAATTCCGCACACTTTTTTCCATCCCAACCACAGAGCGAGAAAGAATTTGAAAGGACCAGTCAAAGGCCATGAGTAACCAGACGATGGTGACGGAATTCATCCTGCAGGGCTTCTCAGAAGTGCCGCAGCTCCAGGTTCTCCTCTTCATCCTCTTCCTCTGCCTCTATGCCACAGCTCTCTGTGGCAATTCCCTCATAGTGATGGCCATCACCTTCAGCTCCAGGCTCCACACGCCCATGTACTTCTTCCTGGTCAACCTGTCTGTGTTGGATATCACCTGTGCGTGCACCGTGGCGCCCAAACTGCTTGAGAACCTGCTGGCAGAGAAGAGGAGCATCTCCTACAGAGGCTGCATGGCCCAGATGTACTTCCTGTCATGGTCAGTGGCAGGGGAGGTGCTGCTCTTCACCGCTATGGCCTATGACCGCTATGTGGCCATCTGCCAGCCACTTCACTATAGCTCCATGATGGGCCCCAGGGTGTGTGCGGGCATGGCTGGGGCTGTGTGGGGCATCAGCGTGCTAGGAGCTGGAGTCAATTCCTGCCTCATGTTACGGCTGAACTTCTGTGGGCCCAACGTGATTGACCACTTCTTCTGTGAGATCCCCCCTCTGCTGTTACTCTCCTGCTCCTCCACATATGTGAATAACATCATGGCAATTGTAGCTGACATCTTCTTTGCCATGCTGAACTTCCTGCTCACCATGGTGTCCTATGGCTTCATCATCTCCACCATCTTGAAGATTCGTACAGCCGAGGGCAAGCGGCGAGCCTTCTCCACCTGCTCCTCCCATCTCATTGTGGTCACCTTATACTATTCTACCATCATCTACACCTATCTGAGCCCTGGCTCCAGCTACTCCCCAGGGATGGGCAAGGTGATGGCTGTACTTTATTCCACTGTGAGTCCCACCTTGAACCCTCTCATCTACAGCCTAAAGAATAAGGATGTCAAGGCAGCCCTCAGGAAAGTCTTGATAGTCATGGCCAAAAACCTGTAAATTGGCAGTCTCCAAAGTCTATGTTCTTTGTGGCTCTCTGACCACTGACCTTTATGAGATGTAGCCCACCTGTTATAAATACCCTTTTTCTATGTGACTCAACACAGCTTTATTAAGAAACTATTCCTCTGTGAATTCTCTATAACATCGCAGTGTGATGTGGCTTTCAGCCACCTGTTATTGAAAGTTTGGAGTTCCTGGGATATAACACATGTTAAGAAACAATGGATGCGTTGGATACTTCTCAAACCCCTGGACTGCACACCAACCCAGAGTCTCTACCTATGTCTTACTGACCTTCATGAGGTGGAAGCCAGCTCAACTCCATAAAAAAATATGCCCCTATAAACAAAAAAACAAAAAATGCCCCTGTAAAACTACCCAAACTTCTGCTCAGGCCATCTGGATCTTGGTCCCAAATTGCAGAAGTGTCTCCTACAATAGTTGATTTTATGTGGGATTTTTTAAGATTTTGTTTATTTATTTATTTATTTGTGTATTTGTTTATTTATTGAGAGAGAGAGACAGCATGAGAGGGGAGAACGTCAGAGAGAGAGAAGCAGACTCCCCATGGAGCAGGGACCCCAGTGTGGTATTCAATCCCAGGACTCTGGGATCATGACCTGAGCCAAAGGCAGTTGCTCAACCAGCTGAGCCACCCAGGCCCTCTGATTCTATGTGTTAACCTGGCTGGGCTCTGGGACACCCAGACAGCTGATCAGACATTATTTCTGGGTGTGTCTGTGAGGGTGTCTCTTTAAGACACTAGCATCTGAATGGACAAACTGGATAAAGAAGGTCATAGATTGTCCTCACCAAGGGGGGAAGGCATCATGAGTCCACTGAGGGCCAGAATGGAACAAAAAAGGGAAGGAAGAATATATTTGCTTCTTTGGCCATCGGACTCAGAATAGTAAATTGCCCCTGGTCTGTAAGTCTTTGGACTCAGACTGAATTACTCCTTTAGGTCTTCTGGTTCTACAGTTTGCAAATGGCTGGAAGTGGGGCTGCTTCTCCTCCATAAATGCATGAGCCAATTCCCAATAATAACCCTCCAAATGTATGTACATATGTACATATATAGATATGTGCACACTGTTTTATGATATCATGTGTGTGATTACAAATTATACATGTGTGTATATGTGTGCATGTTATAGGCATGTGTGTATGTGTGTATAGATACAGATGCAGATCACCACGAGTCCAAAAGTATATATACCTCCGGTTGGTTGTTTCTCTGAAGAACACCAACTAAGACCTCTCCTTTCCCATACAATGACGGCCTTGGAATCCCTGCTCCAGGGACACAATAGGAACCTCATGAGCCAAGGCAACATCCCCCTTTGAGTTCTGTGTACACATTGTTCCTTCGGCATGGAATGCTATTTACCAGGTTAACTCATGCTCTTTTCACATCCCAGCTGCACGTTAAGTACTAAGTAGTTTTTCCCTAACCAGCCTGAGTTAGGTCCCTCCGCTATCTGCCCTCCTGGTACCTTCTTGTTTCCCTCAGAGCTAATCATACAATGGATTATTTAATTAATATCTCGTGTATAGAGTTTCATTAAGAAAGGGACTATAGATTTTGCTCACCATTGTATCCTCACAAAAAACCAGACCTGGAACATCAGAGGTGATAAATCAATGACAAATAATCCACAGTACCGTCTGGCTTCACACATGTGTTGAAGATGAAGATACACATACTCTACTATTCAACAACCCCACGACTGGGTGCTCTACCTACGTACACAAGGCGATGGGCTCACAGTTGCTCGTTTCATCACTTTTTGCAGAGCCAAAATGGAAACTACCTAAATACCCATCAGTGGAAACATGAATAAGCAAGCCATGGATTTATCACACATGGATTGTCATCCTGAATCCATACATTTAATGTGGACATACGTCACACATGGAATACCATGTTGGATGTGCCTCATCCATGGGGACATACAACAAAAACGTAATGTTAAGAAAAGCAAGTTGAAAGTGACTATATATAGGTGGCAAACATTGCCATAGTTATAAAATATTGAAATCATGGGGCATCTGGGTGTCAGTCGGTGAAGCATCTGCCTTTGGCTCAAGTCATGGTCTCAGGTTCCTGGGATCAAGTCCCATGTTGGGCTCCCTGCTCCGCGGGGGTCCGCTTCTACCTCTCCCTCTGCCAGCTGCTCCCCTTGCTTGTGCACTCACTCTCACTCTCCCTCTCTCACACTTGCTCTTTTTCAAGTAATAATTTTATTTAAAAAATCATTGAGGGCGACTCCTGGGTGGCTCAGTCATTAAGTGTCTGCCTCTGGCTCAGGTCATGATCCCAGGGTCTTGGGATCGAGCCCCACATCGGGCTCCCTGATGGACTGGAAGCCTGATTCTCCCTCTCCCACTCCCCTGCTTGTGTTCCCTCTCTCACTGTGTCTCTCTCTGTCAAGTAAATAAATAAAATCTTTAAAAATAAATAAATAAATCACTGAGGGACACCTGGGTGGCTCAGTCAATTAAGCGTCTGCCTTCATCTCAGGTTGTGATCCCAGGGTTCTGAGATCAAGTCCCACATTGAGCTCCTTGCTCAATGGGGAGCTTGCTTCTCCTTCTGCATGCCACTCCCCCCTGCTTGTGCCCTCTCTTGCTCTCTCGCTCTCTCTCTCTCCCTCTGACAAATAAATAAAATATTTTTAATACTAATGAATCAGAATTTGCATTTTAACAGGTTCCCTGGGTGATGCTTCATAAGCTAAGATGTGAGTACCCTTGATTCAGGGTAAAAGCAACTTTCCTATCTCCACTATGTGCAAAACATGGGATCTGATATTCTTCCTCAACACAGAGAAAGCTATAGGACCCCCTCAACTAAATTCCTGTTTATTTTTTTATTTTTTTCAGTGTCCCAAGATTCATTGTTTATGCACCACACCCAATGCTCCATGCAATACGTGCCCTCCTCAATACCCACCACCTGGCTCACCTATCCCCTCACCCCTTCCCTTCCAAACCCCTCAAGTTTGTTCTTCTCAGAATCCACAATCTCTCATGCATCCTGTCCTCCTCTGATTTACCCCAATTCACTTTTTCTTTCCTTTTCTTAATGTCCTCCATTTTAATCCTTATGATCCACAAGTAAATGAAACCATATGATAATCGACTTTCTCTACTTGGCGTATTTCACTCAGCATAATCTCGAGGCTCCAGTCTTGTCCATGTTGATACAAAAGTTGGGTATTCATCCTTTCTGAGGTCTGCATAATATTCCATTGTATACATAAATCATATTTTCTTTATCCATTCATCTGTTGAAGGGCATCTTGGCTCTTTCCACAGTTTGGTAATTGTGGCCATTGCTGCTATGAACATTGGGGTACATATGGCCCTTTTTAAAAATTCCTTTGTTTAGCAGATAATTCTGAATTTTCACTCAACTTGTATAGGATATTCATATCCTGTTTGTCTAAAGAAAACTTGTCAGTATCATTGATCAGAATGGTTAAAATTAACAGCCCAGGAGACAATGGTGTTGGTGAGGATGTGAAGAAAGGGGAACACTCGTATAGTGCTGGTAGAAATGTAAACTGGTAAAGCCATTCTGGAAAACATTATGGAGGTTCCTCGGAAAGTTAAAAAAAATAGAGCTAAACTACGACCCAGCAATTGCACTACTGGGTATTTATCAAAAAAATACAAACACAGTGATCCAAAGAAACACCTGCACCCTAATGTTCATAGCAGCAATGGCCACAGTAGCTAAGCTATGGAAACAGCCCAAATTTCCATTGACTAATGAATGGATAAAGAAGACGTGGTTCATATATGCACTGGAATATTACTCAGCCATCAAAAAATGAAATCTTGCCATTTGCAATGACCTGGATGGAACTAGAGGGTGTTTTGTTGAGCAAAATAAGTCTATCAGAGAAAGACAATTATTGTATGATCTCACTCATATGTGGAGTTTAAGAACAAAACAGAAGATCATAGGGGAAGGAAGAGAAAATAAGACAAAATCAGAGAGGGAAACAAACCATAAGAAACTCTTAACTCTAGCGAACAAACTGAGGGTTGCTGGAGGGGAGTGGAGGGGATGGGGTAAGTGGGTGATGGGCATTAAGAAGGTCACATGATGTGATGGGCACTGCATTTGATATGCAACTGATGAATCACTGAACTCGACCTCTGAAACTAATAATACACTGTATGTTGACTAAATTGATTTTAAATGATTTTTAAAAAAGAAAGTTGTTAGTATCATCATCTCAGTTTTTGGAGGTACCATTTTTAGTAACTATAGGTAGCTTGGCCAATTGGGCTGTACTGTAGTCCCTTAGAATACCCGTTTTCTCTCGGGGGTCTGTAGGCCATGGGTCATCTCTCCACAGCATGGATCAGCCACAGACAGTTCCCAAAAACTCCACAAAAGTTACTGTTCACTCCCGTGGAAGAAACACCATAGAGCACACGCGTCCCCCTGTGACCCCCTGACATACCACCGGCAGCACAGTTAGGCTGTGGGGAGGACCCCACGCTGCTTCAGATGGTGACACTGTCCTTGAGTGCTGGAAATAATACAGGGAAAAGAGTTCTGAATTCTATCAGAATAGTAATCGCGTGGATGTTGCCAACCACCCAGCCGGCCTCTGAGCTTCTTGCCTGACTCCGGGAGCCAAAGAGCTAACGGCAGAGCGTTACCTGGCACCAGCTGCTGGCGAGTCGGCACATCAGAATGGCTTCAGCTGTAGTCTGAGCCACTTAGAACCCATCTACAATGTTGCAGGTACTTAGTCGTATTTCCAAATTGTAACTGATTTTGCCACATAAAGCTACGAAGATCCCTAATTTAGCACATCAGCTCAGTGGTTTAGGACAGGCAAGCAAAAATATGATTATAATTAACCTTTAATTATTTTTCCCAATTCTTCTATGTAAGAGCATAGATGTATTTACCATCACTGCAAAATGTTACATGAAGAGGGTAAAGCACTTCCAACAGATCCTTGGTCCTCCCTGGATCCCCCTTACACACACACCCATTTCTATCCCCAGAGTAATCCCTGTTAAGTTTTTCTTTTACATTCTTCCAGAAAATTTTTGTTGTGCATTGCTAGACAAATACTGGGTAGCTACTTGTCATAGCATTCATAGATCTTCATAATTTTTTCTTTTATAAAGTGATTTTGTTTAACCAGGTATTTATTGATAGAGATTTGATGATTTCATTTTTTAAAAGGTTTTATTTATTTGAGAGAATGAGAGAGAGAGAGCATGAGTGGGGGAGGGGCAGAGGGAGAAGCAGGCTCCCCACTGAGCAGGGAGCCCAGTGCGGGGCTCGATCCCAGAACCCCTCTTATTAAAATGCTACACTGAATATTTTTATAAATAGTTAAGCACTGAGTATTTATGGAGAGCACAGTCAGGGAAGGGAGATTAATCATGGAAAGGATATTTATGAAAACTGCCAAATTTTGTTTATCTTTTCACAAAATGCCAACAATGTACAAATGTATTACTTTTCCCTTATCTTCACCAAAATTTCCAATCTAAAAGTGAAATTTTAGATCATTGTTGATGTAATTTTCACTTCCCCAAGGGTCAGTGATATTGGCTCTCTTTTGGGGAATTCACTCACCTTTTCTCATCTAAGACATGCGTCTGTCCATCCTTGTGATTTGTAGAGACTTCGCATACTCAGTAGAGGACCCAGGAGGGCTACAGAGCAGAGGTGTGGCAAGTTAGCTGCAGCAGAAAGACAACTCTAGACAACACCAAAGCATTTAGAAGTCACCTAAAAGCTGCAGGCAGATCAACAAGCCTATTTGTGTGTTCTGCTAGAAATGTTATAAAAGCAGACAGTCGACAACATAAAATCATGTGTCCAGCATCTATTCAAGATTACCAGACAAACAAAAGAGACAGAAAAAAAACTGTAACACAGCCAGGGAAAATTTCAGTCCACAAAAACACTAAAACATGGTACAGAGGATGGAATGAGTGGATAATCGCATTTAAACAGCTATTGTAAATAGGTTGTACATGCTAAAGCAAAAAAAGGATGAACATTAAGGAAGAGAAAAATTAATGTTTTAATTAAAAACCAAATAGAACTTATAGAGATGAAAAATGCTCTCTAAAATGGAAAGCTCACTGAGGGGAGAGAACCGACTTGAGCCTGTGGGTCTGGACACTTAGCAATAGAATCTCCTTTAAAGTCAAAGGGCTGAGATCCAAGATCTATGAAGAACTTATCGAACTCACACCCAAAAAACAAAAATCCATCAAGTAATGGGCAGAAGATATGAACAGACACTTCTTCAAAGAAGACATACAAATGGCTAACAGACACATGAAAAAAAATGTTCAGCGTCACTAACCATCATGGAAATTCAAATCAAAACCACACGGAGATACCACCTTACACCAGTCAGAATGGCCAAAATCAACAAGACAGAAAACAACAAGTGTTGGAGAGGCTGCGGAGAAAGGGGAACCCTCTTACACTGTTGGTGGGAACGCAAGCTGGTGCAGCCGCTTTGGAAAACAGTGTGGAGATTCCTTAAAAAATTAAAGATAGAGCTACCCTATGACCCTGCAATTGCCCTACTGGGCATTTACCCCAAAGATACAGATGTGGTGAAAAGAAGGGCCATATGCACCCCAATGTTCATCGCAGCAATGGCCACAATTGCCCAACTGTGGAAAGAGCCAAGATGCCCTTCAACAGATGAATGGATAAAGAAGATGTGGTCCATACATACAATGGAATACTACTCAGCCATCAGAAGGGAGGAATACCTACCATTTGCAATGACAAGGATGGAAGCAGAGGGGATTGTGCTAGGTGAAATAAGTCAAGCAGAGAAAGACAATTCATGGTTTCACTCACATAGG
This sequence comes from Spilogale gracilis, assembly GCA_004023965.1. Taxonomy (NCBI): domain Eukaryota; kingdom Metazoa; phylum Chordata; class Mammalia; order Carnivora; family Mephitidae; genus Spilogale; species Spilogale gracilis. Next base: position 52,352 of record PITA01011001.1, read on the forward strand.
GAACATTAGGAATAGTGTGGAGGACAACTGGGGAAGGGAGGGAAAACTGAATGGGAAGTCATCAGAGAGGGAGACAACCAGGAGAGACTCTGGACTCCAGGAAACAAACTGAGGGTTACGGAGGGGAGGGGCTGGGGGCTGGGGAAACAGGGTGATGGGCATTAAGGAGGGCACGTTTTGTGACAAGCACTGGGTCTTATACTTAGCTAATGAATCACTGAACATCAAAAACTAATGATGTATTACTATATGTTGGGTAATTGAATCTAAATTTTTTTAAAAGTTTGGCAAAGTAGAACAGACTGAGAAATGAGCATGTTCGGTGATCAATAAGGGAATATTGAGCAATCCGTCAGATACGTAAATGGGTCACCAAAGAGGGAGGGCGTGGAAAGAACAGAAAGTACTGGTCACAAGCACTGGGTGTGGGGCATAAACAATGAATCTTGAAACAGTGAAATAAAATAAAATATAAAGTAAAATAAATAAAATAAAAATATAATAAAATAATAAAATAAGGTAAAATAAAAGTTTTTTGAAGACTTCCTAGGTGGAGGAACCTCAGCAGTCACTGCAACACTTACACAAACGCCACGTCAAACTCCCGGCTGTGAAATGTCTGAGAGTCACTGGAGAATCGTAAGAGGAACTAAAGGGGTAAAGAAATGCCACATGTGAAAGAACAAAGATAAAAAATTGCGAGCAGATTTCTCATCGGAAATTGTGTAAGCCAGGGGTGCCGGGTGCCTCAGTGAGTTGAGCACCCGAGTCTTGATCTCAGCTCACGTCCTGGTCCCGGGGTCCTGAGATCCAGCCCTGCATTGGGCCCCATGCTCACGGGGAGGCCTGCTTCTCCTTCTCCCTCTGCCCTCCTCCTGCTTGTGTTCCCTCTCTTGCTGCCTCTCTCTCACTGTCAAATAAATAAATAAAATGTTTTTAAAAAGGTAAATAAAATTCACATGTAGCTAGATTGACCATGAAAACAATAGAAAAGACTCAAGTTACTAAAATCAGAAACAAAAGTGGAGGCATTCGTACCAAACTTGAAGAATGGAAGCGGACATAGTGAGCGAGTACCAGGACACGACATGATCAGATGAAATGGACAGATTTCCAGAAACACAGACTATCAAAACTGACCCATAATAAACAGAAAATCTGAGCAGACTTATAAAAAATAAAGAGAATGAATCAGCAAACAAAAATCTCTGCAGAAAAGCCCGGCCCCCAACCCTCCACTTCACTCATAACCGAAAAAAAACAAAACATGATCGTCTTGACTAATGCAGAAAAATCTGGCAGAACTCAGCCGGTCTTCTGGATGAAACACGACACACTGGGAAGGGAAGGAGCGTTTCTCAACGGACAGAGGCCGTACCTGGAAAGCCGGCCCGTGCACTGGCACAGCAGCAGCGCCACAATCCGCGCTCCCAGGGGGAGACGAGGACGCCTTTCCTCCACCCCAGTCAGCACTGGAATGCAAGCTCCAGTCTGAACAACGAGACAAGAGGAAAGAAATAAAAGGCATCCAGATGGGAAAAAAGAAGTAAAATATCCACATTCAGAGCCACGCTTGTCTGTATAGGGAATGCAGTGGCGTCCTAGAAAAGACTACTGAATAAATCCGGAACGTCGATGGTACAAGGTCACCACATAAAAACCAGCTGGCCCTCTAAACACGAGCGACGAGGAGCCCTCAAGGGGGGTGAGAGGGCGATTCCCTTCACAATGATACAAACGCGTACTTTCTGCTTCCCACCTGAGCCCGGCATCCTGGCGGTGCCCACACCGGTGCCCGGGCCCCCAAGGGCAGTGAAACAGCAGAGACTCGTTGTCTGCACAACGGAAGGCCTCTGTCCACACAGGCCCAGAGCCCTGTGGACAGGAGCACACTCACCTGGGGGGGTCCAACAGGCCAGGAGGGGGGTCACAGCCTCGCAGTCACCTGTTGCTGCAGCCCCCGGGCACAGAGAGCATGCACCACCCCGTGCTGGAGGTGGGCTCCCACTTTCAGGGAGCAGCCCTAGACGGAAGCGTTGCCGTCCTCCCCAGCAGCATCAGGGCCCTCCTGTCACAGCCACACAGCACCAGCAGCCCTGGGGAGCCCTGGGCTGGGCTTCGCACACACCGAGCTGTGAGGCTCATGGAGGCGAGGACATGCCTCCCGATGCCCCAACAAGAGGCCAATCCAAGCCCCGGTGTGCTGTGGACAGAGAGCAGTCTGCTCGGAACAGTCACAAACACCCGTGACTGTGGCCCGCCATCATGAGGGTGCACACACCTCGTTCTGTGGGGTGGGGTCTTTGGAAGCCAGTCCAAAGTGGGACGGAGGAGGAGTGAATCATGGAGGGCCCGCGGGAAGGGATACCAGGCAGACGCTGAGCTTGGCAATGCGGGCGGGCCCACATGCTGACTGCGCGTTTCAGGTGGGAGACACGCAGGACAGACCGTGCCGCTCGTCCATCACGCTCCCAGTTACGCATGAGCACAAAGAAAAGTTCTCATGGGTGTCCACGCTGAGGCGTTCATTTCTGAGTGTACAAGTGTTTTCCATTCTCTTTCTTGGTTCTACAAGTTTTTACATTTGCAATAACAAATGTGCATTATTTTATAAACAGAATCAGATCAACAATGGTTGCCATCCAAAGGATTTGCCAGATGACCGTTTTTTTTTTAAGATTTTATTTATTTATTTGATAGAGAGATCACACGTAGGCAGAGAGGCAGGCAGAGAGAGAGGAGGAAGCAGGCTCCCCGCTGAGCAGAGAGCCCGATGGGGCCTCGATCCCAGGACCCTGAGACCACGACCTGAGCTGAAGGCAGAGGCTTTGACCCACTGAACCACCCAGGTGCCCCAGATGACCAGTTTCTGAGGGGGCCGCTCAGGTTTTCAGACCAGTATGGAGGAGGCGAGGAGAGCCTGGAGTGGGCAGGAGGATCCCATCAGCAGGACCCTCTGGGCAGCAGCTCCAGACCCCCTGAGGCACAGCCTCTGCCGGCACGGAGCTCAGCCCCAGTCTGGGGTTCAGGACGCCGGGGACCTCCAGCTGCGAGTAGGTCCCCCAGTGCACTTCCCTCACGAGATGCCTGATCAATACCCTGCAAATGGACTGAAAGGACTGGGGCCACCGGGAAAGAGCCCGACGCACGGCCGAAGGGGGCACAGTCCGGGAGCACTGTGTATGGGGAGTGTGGCACACGTGGGCGCCCAGCGCGATCCCTCCAAGTCCCAGCCCTCTCTGGGTGCTCAGCTGACATCCTGACTCTGCTTCCCGTGTGTCTCAGGCCCGGGTCCCATGCCCAGACCCCAGAAGGGTGTCCCCACTTCCTGCCAGCTCCCTTCTCTCCCTCCTGAGCCCTGGGACACATCATGCTGCACACCCTCCCCCACCCCAAGCCCCAGGGATATCCACTGTGAGGGTGGGGAGGGTGTGGTCAGGGGGATGGTCAGGGGGATGTGGTCATTGACGGTGTGAGGGTGGGCTGGGGAGGGTGTGGTCAGCGAGGGTCTGAGGGCGTGGGGGGGGGGGCAGGGAGGGGAGGTAGGACGGCTGTGGCCAGGGTGGCTGTGGTCACAAAGGGCTGCATCCCTCTGTGAGTGCTGAGGACTCCGGCACATGAGAACACCTGGACCAGCTCCAGCACCCCAGGAGGAGGGGCGTCCAGGAGCTGGTTCGTCAGGGGCCCTCCCCCGCCCCACGCGCACAGGAGAACCGTGCTGGGAATGTGGAAACCGGGTGCCCACCCTGGGCCGGGGTGAAGAGGGAGCAGCTGCGAACAGAAGCCTGGGCTCACAAGGGTGTCTGAGGGACGTTCCTGAGCTGAATTAATGCGTGAAGGAATGAGTTCACTGGGACTTTAATGGCCTCTCCTTTTGAAATGAGGGCGACGTGAGCCCCCCAGGGCCTGGGCTTCCTCCCCGCTCTGGTCCCACTGATGTCCCATGGCCAGCTCACTGTCAGCACGTCTTAGGGCACGCTGTGTCTTCTGCCGCAGCCTGAGCTTTGGGGCCGAGGCCGCAGGGACCCTCACCTGCATTTAAGGAGAGAGATGAGCTTTGGGCCCCTTGGCCACCTGTCAGACCACCACTCCTGGGCCCGGTGCGTCGCTTGAAGCCAGAAAGCCAGACAAGGACTAGAGTGGGTGAGCCGGAACCACACAGCGTCCCCCCACCCCGTCTGCTCAGACCCCTGGCAGCTGACGAGGACAAGTCACCAGAGGGACCCTGGGGGCAGCCATGAAAAGAAACCCAAGGAAAACTCCAAGACCCTTCCTAACTCCACATCTCCCCACAGCAGATCCTGTCTAGGGGGCAACTTTGAAGAGAGGTTCCAGGCTGTGGCGCAGGAGTGAGGGTCACGGACACACGGCCGACGGCTCTCAGGGTCTTTAAATGTAGGCAGCGGCCAGAGCAGAAGCCCGCGCATAGGAGCAGTAGAGAAGGAGCAGCACGACACAGGCCAGGGCACAGAAGTGCACACCAGTGGGGTTCAGGGGCTCCTCCGGCTCCTCCTCCTCCTCGGGGTCCAGCTCCGGCTCCCCAGCATCGTCATACTCCTCCTCCAGGGCCAGGTTCTGGGACACTCTGGGCCGCTCGTCTTTCTCCCCCATAGGCACAGCTCCAATGTCCTCATAAACAGCTTCCGAGGGCAGACTCCCCAACATTCTGGAACCTGCGAAGGCCACACCAGAGCCCTCTAGAAGAGACCCTCCCACAGCCTGAGGCTCGCCCCGGCTGGTCCCTCTGCTGCAGTCCTCCACAAGGGGCCGCACGCCTCCCCGGGCACCCAGGGCTGCCTAGCCCCCACCACAGAGATGGCATCAGGAATCGGGACACCACTGGGGACTTGTTCTCACAGCCAGGCTGCCCCCCAGAAGCAGAGCAGGGTCCATGGCTCCCTGACCCTGAAAACTAGTGGGCCCAAGAGTGTCTCTGAGAAGTCGCCGTGCGGTGGAGGGGGAGGCGGGACCAGGCACGCAGAGCAGTTCCCAGGGCAGAGGGGCCTGTGAGGCCTGGGGTCTCAGAGTGTGCGCCCCCCGCTCCTCCATCCCCTTACCCTCCCAGCCGCACCCACCTACCTCTGCGGGCTCTGCCACGGTACCACTGCGCCCCCAGGACCAGGGAGACGATGACCAGAAGGGTGCCAAGGACAAGGCAAAATGTCATGGGCAGGTTCCCAGCTTTGAGGACAGATGCAGGGGCCGGGGGGGGGCCTGTGGGGACAGTGAGAGGTGGGGTCTCCCCGTGTGCCTGTGTGCCTGGGGTATTGTGACCTTGGGTCCAGACCACCTGAGCCTCCCAGGGAGGAGAAAGGCACCCAGAGGAGAGATGAGCCTTGTGCTCCTCTCCCAGAGATAACACCCCCCCCCCCGAGGTCCCGGGGTCAAGGGTCAGGACGGAAGAGGCACAGGAGGGAGGGGCCCAAGAGAGAGAAGTATCAGGAGGGAGGAGGCCAGCACGGAGGCCACAGTGTTCCCAAGTCAAACCCCACGGTTGGTAAAATAAAGACCCCAGCAAAGGCCTGGGCCTCTTGTCCCTCCCGACTGCTCTCCATGCAGGCTGGCCCTCTTCCTCAGAGGAGGGGGCGGTCCTGCTCCTCTGGACCTTGGCCCAACTAATCTAAGGAGGAGCTGACTGGGACCTCAGCACCCACAGGAGGCCCCGGGGCCCCCCTCTGTGCAGAACCCACTGTAGGGCCCCTGTGGGGACCTCGGCACCCACAGGAGGCCTCCGGGGCCCCCCTCTGTGCAGAACGCACTGTAGGGCCCCTGTGGGTTGGGTCAGACGGGAGGGTGTGAGCGGAGCCCTGAGGGAAAGCACACCTACCCAATGTCTGTGCCGGTGCTGGCGGCCGGGCCATCGCTCCCCTGTCACCTGGAGGAGAAATCAGACGGATCTGAGGGCAAGAGAGGGGAGGCAGCCACAGCCCTGAGCAGCCCAGACCCTCACCCAGACCCCCTGCCAAGGGTCCCAGCCCCACTAAGCCTGAGCCCAACATGACAGGGGACAGTCACAGAGGCAGCCAGAGGGACCCAGCCCAGGTACAGCCTCAGGGCCAGGCTCTGGAGGGATACTCCAAGGAACCCTTCTGGCAACACCCACCCCAGCCCCAAACAAGCCCTCCCCCCCGCCCACTCACGGGAACAGTGCACGCCTGCATCCTCCTTGTGCTCACAGTCTCCGAGTCCCCACGGCTCCGCAGGACAGCTCCACAGGGACGCCTCGCTGCCACGGCACCCCACCTCGTCCAGCCACACAGGCCCCGAGCCCGGCCCAAAGGCAGCCCCTGCAAGGGCACCCACTGCCGGGCCACAGCCCAGCTGGCGGCACACGACCTCTGCGTCGGCCAGGTCCCAGGAGTCATCGCAGACCGTGCCCCAGGAGCCTGCGTGCCAGAGCTCCACGCGGCCAGAGCAGCTGTCCCTGCCCCCGCGCACACGCAGCATTCCCTCCTCTGGAAAAGAGGCTGTGGTCACTGCAGGGCAGAACCAAGATGGACAAGGAGGTGGACAGAAGTGTACCTGGGCAGCTGTTGGTAGAGGAGCAGTTGGCGGCCTCCCCGGAGCCCTCTGTCATTTTCTCCGACAAGCCTGTGGGATTCAACAGTCACCGCCCACTGTAAATGCCCTGAAAAGCTTCAGAATGAAGTCTGTAGAGCCCACAGGACCCCCGGGCCCTGAGTCAGACCAGTGGCAGCCCCTGTGTGGGGGCGTCCCACCTGCACAGGTGATCCAGACCTCCTCTCCGGGGGCACAGGAGCGCGGGTGCCACGGCGCCGAGGGGCACTGCCACAGCGTGGAGTTTCTCAGCCTGCGGCATTCGATGTTGTCCACCCAGGAGGTGCCTGAGCCAGTGTGGATGGGCCTGTTCTCTAGCCAGCCCTGCCCCCCACAGCCCAGCTGCTTGCAGATGATGGACAAGGAGATGTCCTTCAGGGCGTTGCTGCACACGGCGCCCCATGTCCCATTGTAGAACACGTCCAGCCACCCAGCACAGTGCTGAGTGCTACCTCGCAGCCTCAGAGCCACTGAGCCTGGAAGAAAGAGCAGTCATGCCAGGGGGAATCTCCAAAGGAGGAGGCAAAGATGACAGGGTCCCAGCATAGGGATTAATGCTGCTCAGGGACATCCAAACCAGGGATCCCTTGGCACAAACCATAAATGAATCACACATCCCCATGACAATCTCCCACCCCAGGGATGCAGGGAAATGTTAACCTCGGGGGACCAGATTTAATCCCCAGCTGTAACATCTTATCAGGTGTCGGCTAACTGTCTAGAAATCAGTCCTTGGAAATCATTCAAAATACAGAATAATCCAGGAGCTAAATGAGAAAAAATATACAGCCAAGAATACTTTACCCAGCAAGGCTGTCATTTGCAGTACAAGATAAGATAAAAGGCTTCCAGGACAAAAAGAAACTAAAAGAATTTGTGATCACTAAACCAGCCCTACAAGAAATCTTAAAGGGATCCTTTAAGCAAAGAGAGAGCCCGAAAGTAACAGAGACCAGAAAGAAACAGAGACAATCTACAGAAATAGGACTTTACAGGTAATACAATAACCCTAAATCCATACCTTTCGATAGTTACTCTGAATGTAAATAGACTAAATGCCCCAATCAAACAGCACAGGGTATCAGATTGGATTTAAAAAAAAAAAAAAGGTCCATCGATAGACTGTCTGCAAGAGACTCATTTTAAACCTAGAGACACCTCCAGATTGAAAGTGAGAACATAGAGAACCATTTATCATGCTAATGGACATCAAAAGAAAGCTGGGGTAACAATTCTTAGACAGATTAGATTTTATATCAAAGACTGTAATAAGATACAAGGAAGGGGGCGTCTAGGTGGCTCAGTTGTTAAGCGTTAAGTCATTAAGTCGTTAAGCCTTCAGCTCAGATCATGATCCTAGAGGCCATGGATTGAGTCCTCAGTAGGCTCTCTGCTCGGTGGGAAGCCTGCTTCTCCCTCTCTCACATCCTCTCCTTATGTTCCCTGTCTAGCTGCGCTTCCCTCTGTCAAATAAGTAAATGAGATTTAAAAAAAAAGATATGAGGAAGGACACCATATCATAATTAAAGGGTTTATCCAACGAGAAGATCTAATAATTATAGTTATACCCCTAACATGGGAGCAGCCAATTATATAAACCAGTAAATAACAAAATTAAAGAAACAAATCAATAATAATATAATAATAGTATGGGACTTTAACACCCCACTCACTGCAATGCACAGATCATCTAAGAAGAAGTCAACAAAGAGGGCGCCGGGGTGGCTCAGTGGGTTAAGCCTCTGCCTTCAGCTCAGGTCATGATCTCAGGGTCCTGGGATGGAGGCCTGCATCGGGCTCTCTGCTTAGCAGGGAGCCTGCTTCCTTCTCTCTCTCTGCCTGCCTCTCTGCCTACTTGTGATCTCTCTCTCTGTCGAATAAATAAATAAAATCTTTAAAAAAAAAAAAGAAGTCAACAAAGAAACAAGGTCTTTGACTGACACGCTCGACCACATGGACTTAACACATACATTCAGAGCATTCCATCAGAAATCAAGAGAACCCACACTCTTCTCGACCACACATGGGACTTTCTCCAGAACAGGTCACATACTGGCTCACAAATCAGGTCTCAACCTGAATACCAAAAGATCTGGATCATTCCCTGCAACAGGACATTAAAAGGATTATTCACCACAACCAAGTGGGATTTATTCCTGGGCTGCAAAGTTGGTTCAACATCTGCAAATCAGTCAATGTGATACAGCATATTAATAAGAGAAAGAACAATAACCATATGATCCCCTCAATGGATGCAGAAAAAGCATTTGACTAAGTACAGCATCCTTTCTTGATTAAAACTCTTCACAGTGTTGGGCTAGAGGGAACATACCTCAAGATCATAAAAACCATATATGAAAAGTCCACAGTGAATATCACTCTCAACGGGGAAAAACTGACAGCTTTTCCCCTAAGGTCAGGAACACAGCAGGGCTGTCCACTATCACCACTGCTATTCCACATAGTACTCAAAGTCCTAGCCTCAGCAATCGGACAACAAGAAGAAATAAAAGGCATCCAAATTGGCAAAGAAGAAGTCAAACTCTCACCCTTTGCAGATAATATGATACTTTATGTGGAAAACCGAGAACTGCTAGAACTCATACAGGAAGTCAGTAAAGTGTGAAGAAACAAAATCAATGCACAGAAATCAGTTGCATTTCTATCCACCAACAGAAAGACAGAAGAAAGAGAAAGTAAGGAGTTGATCCAATTTACAACTGCACCCAAAACTATAAGACACCCAGGAATAAACCTAACTAAAGAGGTAGAAGATCTGAAAACTATAGCACACTCAGGAGAGAAATTGAGGAAGACACACGAAATGGAAAAACACTCCATGCTCACGGGTTGGAAGAACAAATATTGTTTAAATGTCTATGCCAGGGGCGCCTGGGTGGCTCAGTTGGTTAAGGGACTGCCTTCGGCTCAGGTCATGATCCCGGAGACCAGGGATCAAGTCCCACATCGGGCTCCCTGCTCGGCGGGAAGCCTGCTTCTCCCTCTCTCACTCCCCCTGCTTGTGTTCCCTCTCTGGCTGTGTTTCTCTGTGTCAAATAAATAAATAAATAAATAAATAAATAAATAAATAAATAAATAAAATGTCTATGCCACCTAGAGCATGCTATACATTTAAGGCAAAATACTATCTACTTATGTGACAGAGATGAAACAAATAATCCTAAATTTCTGTGGAACCAACAAAGACCCTGGATAGCCAGAGGAATGTTGAAAAAGAAAAGCCAAGTTGGCACATCAGAATTCCAGACTTGAAGCCCTGTTACAAAGCTGTGATCATCAAGACAGTGTGGTCCTGACATATAGACCCATAGAACAGAATGGAGAACCCACACATAGACCCTCAACTCTAAGGTCAACCAACTTTGACAAAGAAGGAAAGAATGTCCAATGGAAAAAAGACAGTCTCTTCAATAAATAGTGTTGGGACAGTTAGATAGCCACATGCAGAAGAATGAAACTGGACCATTTCCTTACAGCATACACAAAGAAAAACTCAAAATGGATGAAAGACCTCAATGTGAGACAGGTAGAGGAGGACACGGGCAGCAACCTCTGTGACCTCGGCCACAGCAACCTCGTGCTAGACAGGTCTCCAAAGGCAAGGGAAACAGAGACAAAAGTGAACTGTTGGGGGAAAAAAAGGTGAACTGTTGGCAGCTTATCAAAATAAAAACTTCTGCACAGCAAAGGAAACAGTCGATAAAACCAAAAGACAACCAACAGAATGGGAGAAGATATTTGCAAATGACATATCAGATAAAGGGCTAGTACTAAAATCTATAAAAAAACTTATCAAACTCAATATCCAAAGAGCAAATAATCCAGTCAAGAAATGGGCAGAAGACATACATTAAGTAGGGCACGTACTGCATGGAGCACTGGACGTTACACCTGAACAATGAATCTTGGAACACTGAATCAAAAATTAATGATGTATTTTATGGTGACTAACATAACACAATTTAAGAAAATACAATCCAAGAAAAAAAGAAGAAAAAGACATAAAAATACTCAACAGACACATGAAGAAATGCTCAACATCGCTAGCCATCAGGGAAATACAAATCAAAATCACAATGAAATACCACCTTACACTTCCAGATTGAGTTGCAGTTAGAATGGCAAAAATTAACAAAACAGGACGCAACAAACTTGGCGAGGATGCAGAGAAAAGCGAAGCCTCTTACACTGTTGGTGGAAACACAAGCTGGCGCAGCCGCTCTGGAAAACAGTGTGGAGGTTCCTCAAGACGTTAAAAATAGAGCTACCGTATGGTCCAGTAATTGCTCTACTGGGTATTTACCCCCAAGACACGGAGGGAGGGATCCACAGAGGCACGAGCACCCCACTGTTCACGACAGCAGTGTCCACAATGGCCAAACCGTGGAAGGAGCCGAGACGTCCTTCAACAGATGAATAAATAAAGAAGACGTGGTTCATATATACAATGGAATATTCCTCAGCCCCTAGAAGGAAAGATATCTTGCCATTTGTAACGACATGGATGGAACTAGAGAGTATGATGCTGAGCAAAGTCTGCCCCATCAGAAAAAACAATAATCATATGATCTCACTCATATGTGGAATTTAGGAAACAAAATAGATGAACGTAGGGGAAGAGAGGAAAAAATAAAAACAAGAGAAAATCAGAGAGAGAGACAAACCCTAAGAAGCTCATAACTGGAGGAAACAAACTGAGGGTTGCTAGAAGGGAGGGCGGTGGGGAGATGGGGCCACTGGGTGACGGGCATGAAGGAGGGCACGTCTTGGGTGTTACACAAGACTGATGAATCACTGAACTTAACCTCTGAAACTAAAATACATTATATGTTAATTGAATTTAAATTAAAAAAACAAAGTACAGAATAACCCTTATGCCCAAGATGGTTAATAGAACAGTGATTATAAGAACTTAAAAAATTAAAAAAGAGAAATGGGAGCAGTTTCGTGTTCAGAGCCCACATCAGCCCTGGCCCGTCACGGCCCGAGTACCATCCCTTCGCCCGGCAGGCTGACTCAAACAGCACGGGATGTAGTAAAGAAATTATAATATCAACACTAATGAAATACGATACAACCCTTTAAATTATGTTATTAAAGTCTGTGATACATCAAAAATACCTCACAGGATGCAAATTGCCTGTGATGTGGTCTTAACAGACTGAAACTTAAATCAGCGTTGGAGAAATGCTTGAAGGAGGTACACCAGTGATAGATTACTAAGTGGCCGCGGAGACCTCCTGCTGTACCCACACCCCTGGGCTGGCCTTGGGACTTCAGCCAGCTGACCAGATGGGGTAAGAGTGACCCATGCCCCTCCCAGGCCTGGGTGTCACACATCTAGCCTGCTTCTGATTTCAAGGTTGGGGCACTGCCTCCATGCTGAATCGTAACAGAGCAGAGGCCGGCTCCCTGCCAACGGCCAGTCCCCAGGAGCACAGTCCCCTCAGCCAATGACCAACTGCCTGAAGGACCCTTAGACTGAAGAAGGAAAGAAAGTTTGCCAAGGTGAAATGTACATCCAAGGACTTAAGACCAGTGTTGACACACAAGCAACTCAGTGATGTGTAGGAAACCTAGACACACTCCCCCCAGAATATATGAGAAAAGAGCTGAGCCCCCAAAAAATATTGAATAAAAAAGATAGGGAAGCTCTAAAATATGGGCTGATGTGCCGCTGTGAAAGACACACAAGGACTGAAACAGAGCCACCCTGAGACGTTGCTGAGAACTTTCCTAAAGCAAAACCACGACTGAAATCAACAGGAAGACAGCAGAGTGAATGCTCCACGGTCCCCGAGGGCAGCCCTGCGCCGACGGCTCGCACGCCCACACCCCCAGGAACCCACACTCCGTCCCTCCGGAACCCTCACACCACACACAACCAACATAAAGAGCCTGAGACACGCATAAGCTTCCCTACACCACCTTTCAAGCACTCTGGGAAAAGTCCCCCAGCAGCACACGGAAATAAGGGTCAGGAGAGTTTGAGACAGAGAAACTGCACACAAATGCGCGCTGAGCCGGTCAGCGGGAGTGAGGGAGCCCAGGCCGCCAGCAGCACCCGACCAGAGCCGCCCTCGGGTTTCCCTGTCCTGCCCTGCCCCCCGCCGGGGCCCCCCACCCCCACCCAGAGAACCCCACCCCGTACCCCGCGGAGCTCTCTGTGCCCGGAGGGGCCTTAGCGGAACCCGAGGAGGGCAGGTGTGCGGGGTGCTGTGCGCTCGGACACCCAGCTGCCCCACGCAGATGACGCCCGCGTCCTCCTTGTGCCCGCAGTCCAACCTGAGCAGATGACGCCCGCGTCCTCCTTGTGCCCGCAGTCCTGCCGGCCCCAGCCCCGCGACGGGCACTGCCACAGCGCAGACTCGCGGCCGCTGCAGCCCAGCTGGTCCAGCAGGATGCGCCCCGACCCGGCCCCGAAGGCCGCGGCCCCCAGGGCGCGGAGGGCTTGGCCGCAGCCCAGCTGCCCGCAGACCACGTGCGCGTCCCGCAGGTCCCAGTCGTCGTCACACACGGTGCCCCACACGCCCGCGTGCAACACCTCCACGCGCCCCGCACAGCGGTGGGGCCCGGCGGCCAGCCGCACCCGCCGGCTCCCTGCAGAGACATGCGCCAGTCAGGGCCGGGAGGGGCCCACGGGCAGACGGGCGGGCAGACGGGCGGGCAGACGGGCACGCACTCACCCGAGCACACGACGCCCGCGTCCCGCGAGGCCTCCGCGGGTACCAGCGAAGATGCGGACACGTTGCACTGGGTCAGGATGGTCTCGGTGCCCTGACAGCGCGCGCGCCTCAGCCCCACCGGGACCGCCCCGCGCCGGGGTGCAGGCGCGTCGTAGGCCCGGTCAGCCAGTCCGCACCCAAGCTGCCTGCACACCACGTGGGCGCCGCGCAGGTCCCACGCCTCGTCCAGGACGCGGCCCCACACCCCATCCAGGGAGACCTCCACCCGGCCATCACAGCGGCTCTGTCCGTCCCTCAGCCGCAGGGCGTGGAGGAGACCTGGGGAGGACGTAGGGCCACGGGGTCAGGGGAAGGGACGCTCTGCCTGCAAAGGGGAGAGGCCCACCACCTCCCAGCAGAAGCCTGCCGACTCCCCGCCGCCTCTGCCCCGCGCTCTTGCGGACCCACCTGAGCAGACCACGGCAGCCCCGTTCCCCAGGGCACAGGCTCCGGCCCCCAGGGTGCTTACTGGGCAATTCCACAAATAAGGTTCTGTCCCCGCACAGTGAAACACATCGGGCCAGATGCGCGCGTCCCCGCCCCCAAAGTGGCCTCCTTGGGGTGTGGCCTGCGCGCTACCACAGTTGAGCTGGTGGCAGAGGACGCTGGCATCTGCTAAGTCCCAGTGGGCGGCGCAGAGGGGTGCCCAGGCCCGCTGCACCTGGAGCTCCACACGCCCCTCACAGTGGCTGCTGCCGTTAACCAGCCGGAACTCTGAGGAGGGGAGTGCGTGTCAGCGTCCTCCTCCCCACCCCAGTTTCTTTCCTTTGCCCACAGTGTGGTGGTCGCAGCACCCACGTCAGGCCTCTCGCAGGCACGCCCGCAGACCACGGTGTGGCCCTGAGGGGGCACAACCCTCTCCCCCCCTTCCCTCAACCCCCAGAAGCAACACCTCCTCCGCCAGGAACACACACACCCACCTGGCCAGAGGCACCTTCCGGGCCCAGCCTAGAGCCCCCGAGGGAGTCCCCGAGAGGGGCTGGCAGGGAAGTCTCACCTGAGCACCTGAGCCCGGCATCCTGGCGGTGCCCACACCGGTGCCCGGGCCCCCGAGGGCAGTGAAACAGCAGAGACTCATTGCCTGCACAACGGAAGGCCTCTGTCCACACGGGCCCAGAGCCCGGGCCGAAGTGGGCGCCCCTGGGTGTGGACACGGCCGGGCCACACTGCAGCTCCCGGCACACCACGTGGGCTGTCGCCAGGTCCAGGTCGGCGTCGCAGACGGTGCCCCAGGTCAGGCCACGCCTCACGTCCAGACGGCCAGCACACGGGTGCTCACCACCCTCCAACCGGGCTTCCACGTGCCCTGGGGGGGGACACAAACTCTCAGTTCGGGCCGCACCGCACGGGGCTCCAGCCCGGGACCCCGCACTGGGTCTGCAAGCTCTGGGCAGAAACCGGCAGCCAGAGGCCCAGCCACCCTCCACCTAGAACGCAGCAGGGGTCTCTGGTCACGTCCCTGAGGCCGGAGCTCAGAGTCACCTCGTCCAGGTGGCCGCTTGTGTCACACGCCCTCTGTCTACCCAGGGCAGGGCCTCGGGCTCTGCATGGTCTGGGAGGCCAGGCCAGGGCACTCTCCAGCCACAGATCACTGCCTTCTTGGGGTCACCAAGGAAGGTGGCCCGTCCACCTCATTTTAGCCTTTCCTAATTCCCAGAACCCGGGCAGCATCTGTGAGGGCTGATTCACTTGCCCGTTGGAGACAGGACTGGGAGGGGACAAGCACCGGCCCACTGACTCATGCCGCATACGGGACAATCGCAGTTCAACCATCCCAGAGGCTGTGGGACAGCCCGGCCCCCAACCGGCCTGGGGGTCCCGAGCCAGGACACCTCTGCGGGGATACACACACACAGGTGACTCCACGATCCTTTCCTGTGCCCTGGCCCCCCGGCCTCTGTTCCAGCCAGCTCTGAGCTCGGGATGGTTCCAGCACAGGGCTCCCCTCTCTGCCCACCCTCGCCTGTCCTCCCACTCCTACCTAATCCCTGTGAGACAGCAAGCTGCAGGGGGGTCAAGAGGAGCCTGGGTGGCCCAGCTGAGACCCCTTCTAGAAGCCCCTCCCGCACGGGCTTGTGCCCCGAGACGCAGCAGGTCCGGGCACCGGGCTCACCTGTGCAGACCACCTCCGCGTCCCGCCGGAAGTCACAACCGCTGCGCAGGTTATTGTTCAGCCTGCAGTTCCTGATGGTCGGCTCGGTGCCCTTGCACGTCATGTACTTCCTGGTGACCCCCACATCTTGGCGGGGGGCCTGAAGCACGGGCCCACAGCCCAGCTCCCGGCAGAACACCGTGGCCTCCTCCTCATGAAGGCCGCACAGGCGATCCACCCCATTCACGTTTCTGATCTCCGGGAGGCCAGAGCAGGGGCTGCGGCCCTTCACCAGCCGGATCTCCCGAAAGGTGCCGTCTGAGAAGCACAGGCCCACGTGGCCAACGGTGGGGACTCTGCCAGCCGCATGACCACTCAGAGCCGATGGCCTGCCTCAATGACCAGACTTGGCCTGGGTTCCAGCCAAGACCAGCCCTGCCCCTTCAGGGTCAGCACTGGGCTGCAGGGGGCCCTTTCTGAGAGAAGGCGGTCACAAAGGCCCCCCACCCAGCAGACCGCCCACTCCGAGGGGCCTGTGCCTGGCTTAATACTCCTCTGTCACTGTCTTGAAAATCATGTTATTGGGGCGCCTGGGTGGCTCAGAGGGTTAGGCCTCTGCCTTCGGCTCAGGTCATGGTCTTGGGTCCTGGGATAGAGCCCCGCATCGGGCTCTCTGCTCAGCGGGGAGCCAGCTTCCCCCTCTTTCTCTGCCTGCCTCTCTGCCTACTTGTGAGCTTTCTGTCCAACAAATTAATAAAATCTAAAAAACCTGAAAATCTTGTTGAACAAGTGTCCCTGCGTTTTCACTTTACACTGGGCCCCATAAACCATGTAGTAGGTCAGCTTCATAGATGGGTGCTGGGGGGGCCCTCACAAGTTCTGCATCACCTAAGTGGTGACCTAAGCAGACCCTCAAGCCCACCCTCAGAGGGAAAACCTTTGCCTCCTCATCATTTTTGAAATGTTTAGATACCTAATGTTAAACATTGACAGGTGCCCTCAAGTGTCTAGAAGACAGGGTGGTCTCTGGCCCCCATCCGTCTGTGGGCTTCCTGCTTCTCCACACTCTGACCATGCTGTTTTACTTCCTTATTCTCTGTTTCCTCAGGGACAGTAAAGCCTCCCTGCCCCAACGTTTCTGTCCGATTTAGTCACAGCTGCCTCCCTAGCACCTGGAACAGCGTCTTGCAACACGTACTTGTTAATGAA
>PITA01011002.1:0-68947 GCA_004023965.1 Spilogale gracilis
GCAGCCGGAGCCTCACCTGGAACGCCTTGGCTTGCTGAAGGGCTGGACGGGGACTCTCAGACAACCTGATGGATCATCTCATAAACAGAGCCCGCAGGAAGGAAAAGAAAATTATGCCAGCAGAATGCACTTATGAGAAATAGATATGTGCGGTGCAGGGAGAAATGCTTTGATATTAAAATTTTTGTGACTTAAAAAGGCATGAAAAATGATACCGACCACTAACTAATCAACATTCCTTTGCGAATGCAGCTTCAGTTCCTAACCAGAAACACATCCCTGCTATTGTCTTGTCTGGATCCAGATGCAAACATGATTAATTAAGTTTCGGGCGAGGAGTGGGAGGGGGATGGTTGGGACGGATGGCGTGCTGAGTTTCATTTTTATGCACCGGCCTGGGAGCGTCCCCAAGCCTAGGTGCCTTACCCGCCAAAGCAGGGCTTGCCTTCCTGGGGCTGACAGCCACAGGGACACAGCGAGAAGGGGGTGCCCAGGCCCGCAGGCTCTGCATAGAGCCGGAGAAGGTCTGCGGGCAGTAAGGGTGGGCGCTTGGTCCGATCCGTGGCCGCTGCCCTGCGCAGGGGAGCAGAGTAGCAGAGCCACGGGGGCTGGGTTCTGTTTCGCCCGCTGCTGCAGAGGAGTTTGGGACCCTGAGCAAGCTGCCTCGGTGTGGGCATTCGTGAAATGAAGGGCCGGATTAAACATTCCTTCAGGTCTCTCCCTCCTGGGGCTTTAGATCTGGTGCCTGAGGACCCGCACTCCTGGAAGGTGCTCCTCAGCTAGTCACCCTTAGGCAAAGAAAGCCTGCTGATGGGGGGCTGGGGAGTGTCCTGGGCGGGTGTCTCTGGTGGCGATGGCTGGACTGCAGACTCCACCCGCCTGGCAGAGGCCAGCAGACTGGCTTTCTGGTCACTGCTCTACCACACAGAGCCTAGGGACAGTGAGGGAGATACCAGAGTGCCCCACAGCTCAGCATCTCCATCAGAAAACAGAAACAGCAGGCCCAACTTTCCCCGGGTGTCTCATGAAGCTGAGGGGTGCTAGCTGGTCCGAGGGGACAGTGACACGGTGCACAGTCATGCCTTCTCCAGAAGCCTGCTCCCCAGTGGGAGCCATAGGTCGACGTGCACTGTAATTGAGTGACAAAGGAGGCGAGATCTGGTATGAGACCCCAGGATCTTAACCATTGGGCAAATCTTAAACCTCCTTTGGGCCACGTTGATGTCATCTATAAAAATGGGAATAATAATCCCAGTACATACCTCCTAGGATAATCGTGAATGTTAAGTGAGTTAAAGCATACAAAATGCTTATAATCATAACTGTCCCACTCAGCAAGTGCTAATATTATTGAGGGCCCCTGTCTAGCTCTGGGAACCTATCAAATGTCCCTTTAGTGTGCAGTCTGTTGTGTCTTCTCTGGAGGGAGAGTAAGTGGGGTCGCCCCAACCTTCAGCCTCATGGAGCGGCCCCTTCATTCACTCACTGGATGGAGGGCACGGATCACACAAGTGTGTCAGACCCCCGGCGAGGCTTTGGGGAGGTGACATTTGGGGGAGCCGCCAGCTTGGCTGAGCCCTGGGGCGGCTGGCAGAGCACACAGGGGGTGCACCCCCTGAGCAGGAGCAGACTTGTGAATGGGGGAACACGGTTTCGTAAGGGCATGCTGATGCCAGGTGCCACAACAAAAACTTTCCATCAGACTTGAAGGCCGTGGAGTGGAGATTTGAGCCAGAGCCAGGGCTAAGGTTTAGTGAGCTCTCATGCTGGGATTTCATTGTCTCCTTCTAAGGCCAACTGATTCCACTTGCACCTACCCCTTCTCAATGCTAGCTGTGAATGATGGATTTTTTAGATGACTAGCCACACCCTGTCAAACATCAGAACGATGAGCTGCCCAACTCAAGTTCTAGAATTCTTCTCAACTACAGGGGAGAGAAGATGGCTTTCACATGTGTGTGATTTTGTCCCCGGGAACATCCCTGAAATATGCATCACTCTCTTACCTAGCTGAGAATAGGTAATTCTCACAATACCATCTCTCATCCACCAGCAGGTTTTCTAATGGGAGTTTATTATTCCCATTTCGCAGATGGCGTAACTGAGAGCAGAGTCAGGAGACAGTTGCTCAGGGACCCAGAAGCACAGGAGTGGGTGGTGGGGCTGAGGACGAATTCTTATTTCCTGCCTCACAATCCCTTGTAACCCAGGGATGACTCTTCTGGCCAATGTTAGAAACACAAGCATATGAAATGGAGAAGTTAGGTCACAGTCCCCTGGCCCATGCCCAGGACACTAAAATGAGTGTCCTGCTCCTACCGAATTCATTCTAAAAATTATTTGCTGTTCTGAATGTAATTTGAAGTAAAGTGGGTCTTCCGTGGAAACTCCAAGAGAATCCCAGCCCCACGGACAATGACTCTTAGTTGATCGAATCCCTGCAATGTTCAGGGATGGCAATTTTATGAAAGAACCAAGACGAGCAAAGATTTCACTTGAGGACGGCTACAGAGATAGCATCCCGGCCCCCAACCTGGGCCTGAACCAGCCCCGCAGGTGCGCCCCACACTCCCGCTGACCTCTCATGAAGCCCGAGGGCTGAGTGCTACCCGCAGCAGGGGCCGCGGCCGCCCATCTTCATTCTAGAACTGTTTCTACTCCTCTCCAGTTTCAAATGGCTCCTTATTTCAGTCTGTTTCTCCTTCCCTGGGGCCTGGCCTCGACTGGTGTTTGTGGTGTGGTTTCGCTGGGTTTTTTTCTCAAGGCTCTGGGATGGACTCAACTCCTGACACACACATGCTCTATGTCTCTCTCTCCCAGGAGTCTGTCTTCATTTCCCTCTGTCATGGCCATGCCCAAGCACTGAGCCCCTCGCCTGGGTGCCCACAACTGGGGCCTGAGGCATGGGCGGGCAGGAGAGGGGCTCCTAAGCTCCGGAGTGCAGAGCCTGATATGAGGATGACTCCGTTTTGGACTCAAGAGGCTTTGTAGAACTGGCCCAAGGTCCCAAGATGATCTCTTGGTTTTCTCCCTGACTCAGGGTCTCACTAGTCCTTGAGCATCCCTGAACTTCTCCGTGTTCCCCTGGGGGTGGCTGTGCTCCCACCATGTCCAGGTCTATGTCTGCACATGCTCACAGCCTCCCAGCTCCTGGAGAGCCCTGTTCCCTCTCACCACGCCCCCCGCCTCGAGGTAGATAGATGCATTGTGGGGGTGGTAAGTCAGTAATACCTTCCACACGTGGGTGTACTGAGAACCAAACCATGAGCTAAAGATTTTCCCACACTCTCTTTAATAGTCACAAGAAGCCTGTGTGCAAGGCACATTTCCTACTTTATGAATGAGAAAACTGGGTGGCTCAGGAAGGTTATGGAAAAACACAACTCATGCAACAACTAAGTGATGGAATGACAACTGAAAGATTAGCATGAAAACCCAGAGGGGTCTGACCTAGAAGTTACAGATCGTTCATAAACAAGAATGATATTGTTGTTTTCTTTCTTTCTTTCTTTTTTTAAGATTTTATTTGTTTATTTGACAGGGGTGGGAACACAAGCAGGGTAAGTAGGAGGAGGATAAGAGAAGAGGAGCTTCTCCTTGTGGGGCTTGATCCCTGACATCATGGCCTGAGATGAAGGCAAAAGCTTAATGACTGAACCACCCAGGAGCCCCAATATTGTTGTTTTTAAAGAATTTAGGATTTACCAAAGAGGATGAGAGGAACAGTTGGGTTTCTCAAGAAAGAAAGGAAAGGAAGGAAAGAGAGGAAAGAAAGGGAAGAAAAGGAAGGAAGGAAGGAAGGGAAAAAAAGGAAGGAAGGAAAAGAAAACTACCTCTTTACCATATGCCTACTAAGAGATGCAGAAGCTTGGTCACATTCTTTCTATAAATGACTGTATTGGTTGAAGGTGGTGAGTATTTGATGGATTTTAGTTCCATAGTGGAGGAAATGAAAATGCATACAGATAGGGATAAATGTTTGCTTGCCTTTCCAACCTAGCAGACAGCAAGCTCTGTAAACAGACTTTGCCGAGCGCTGACGGGAAGGAACCAACCGTGGAGAAAGAGAGGACTCATAAGGGTATTTGTATGAGTCAGCTCATGCTGCTAGAACAAGATTACCACAGACGGGTGGCTTACACCCAGAAATTTATTTTCTCACAGTTCCAGAGACTGAAAGTCTGAGATTCAGTTGCCAGCATGCTGTTTCTGGCGAGATCTCTCTTCTGACTTGTCAATGCCTGCCTTCTCATTGTATCCTCGCCAAGACAGAACCAGAGTGGAGAGAGGAGAGTCCCACCCTCAGGACCACATCTAGACCCAACTGTCTCCCAAAGGCCCCATCTCCAAATACCCTTGCCTTGAGCGTAGGATTCAACATACGAATTTTGGCAGGATGCTGTTAGGTCCATAGCAAGTACATAACATAATCTTGTCAAACATCAGATCACAACTAAGTTTCTCCAAGTTTGTCTAAGGGTCCGCTATTTTTATCAGAATCCTATTTGATAGAGCTTGGCACCCCAGGAAGTCACAGGACTATTCTCCCCGTGTATTAACTGTTTATGTTGTGTCATTATCACCTGATCACTTGAGTAATCTCATCAGGTTGTCTGTGAGGACAGTTAACTTTTCTTTTCCCACTTCATCTGCATGACCTTCAATAATGAAATAATCTAACCAGATGGAAGATTTGGGGGGAAACTATAGTCGAGATTTTTAATGGGCTTTACAGATACTAAACCACTTTCACAGACATTACCTGACAATTTCTGTAACAACCTTGAGAGGGAAGTATTATAGATCCTTGTCTCTCTCTTTTTTAAAAGATTTTATTTATTTATTTGACAGAGAGAGACACAGCGAGAGAGGGAACACAAGCAAGGGGAGTGAGAGAGGGAGAAGCAGGCTTCTCGCCGAGCAGGGAGCCCAATGTGGGGCTTGATCTTGGGACTCCGGGAGTATGACGGGGGTCAAAGGCCAACACTTAATGACTAAGCCACCCAGGCACCCTGATCCTTGTCTCTTCTGAAATGAGAAAGCTTGTGTACAAAGGGCTTCAGGGCTCAAGATCACGTAGCAATGAAGAGGTAGTGTCTGGACTCCACCCAAGTCATCTCAAGTCAAGGCCAATGCTCTTTTCCTTAATCCACAGTTGCATTTTAGAGCAGACAGAAGTCCTCTTCTAGACTGCTGGGCAGCATGCTGCCTACTGGAACAACACCAACCAGGTGCATAGGAAGCCACAGGAGACTGAGTATAGGATGATACGTGAAGTAGCAACGAACATGTTCTCCCCAGCATATCCTCACATCCGTTGTTCACTTGTACCTTCAAATAGCTTCCATAATCCAAGCACTGAAGAAACAGCAAGCAAAGTCACCAAACTCCTTAGTTTCAGAAAGAATTATCCAGGCATAAGACAAGAAAAAATATGAGAGAAACTGTGAGCAGGCAGCACCCATTTTTTCCTGCCTTCCCTCCATCTGTGTCCTCCTGCACTTCTAAACCGATGGAGGAAGGCCTCTAAGCTGAGTAGAGAGAGGAGAACCAAAGAGGAAATAGGAGGGTTAGGTGCAGCATAGAAGTTGTGCTTTCTCCCAATCTGTCAAATCACAAGCGTGGGCATACAGTGGAACTCTTTTTAAATTGGGGATCTGAGAATGGAGAAGACCTGTGTCTTGCTACCTGCATGAAGTCCAGAGAGATTGTAAGCATAATTCATTGTTATGCATCAACCGCGGGGTAGAATGGTAGCCAAACACAAACTCAGGGGACAGACACTACCCTGAGTTTTCTATATTCCTAAAGGGGTATGGATGGCCCATCTGAAAATACCCAGGGCTCCTGAGCAGAACACAAAAGAGAGAGAACAAGCCTGTGGGGACTTGGGGCCAGTACAAGGGAACCCTGCAACGGAAGCATGCAGCCCATGCAGAGGACTGCTGAAGTTATGGAAGGAGGGAGCTGTATCTTCGAGGACTGCTGGTGTGCAGGAGAGCGTCTTGGATGGATAGAGGACAGGGCTCACCTGAAGCAGCGGGTCATCAGAACGCCAAGGCAAGCCACAGCGGAGAATGCATCGGTGCCCAGCCTGCAACACCACGTCAACAAGTGTGGTGGCAACCAGAGAGGGGCTAGACAGCCCTCTTCCTGCTGGTACAGACACCGGCCAGGGACACGAAGAAAGAGGGAGAAGGAAATCTTGACTGTGACTTGCTTATGACCCAAAATGGCTGGGAGATCACTGAATTTAACTGGGTTTACCCAAAAATAATTACAGTAACTTTTCTGTATCTATTAGAATGAGGACTCAAGATAGAAAGTAAATCTTGAAATAGGAAAAATAAAGAAAGGTACAGTTTTTGGTCCACACTAGTCTGTGTTTTGTGAAATGAATATGCATTACATTAGCTTTTGTTCATGGTTATTGAGAGTTAAGATCATATGAAGTACTTTATACACATCATTCTCATTTAATCATAACAACTCTGTGATGTTTGGGATTGGAGAGAAGAGGTTTTCTAGGATAACATCTGTACCTTTGAATTTTAAATCCTGTGACGATAGTGTTATCTATGTAACAATAAATAGAATTAAAATAATAAAATTGAAGTTCATGATTTTTATGACACGTTATTCCAATCTCCATGTCTTCCCTGCACATAAGCACACTGATGTTCACATACCAGTGAATTCCTTCCCCATCTCTTCTTGATAATTGTCCATAAAGCACTGACTTCCGAGACCAGATTCCAGCGAGGCATAAGAGCGACCCTTTCCTTTACAGGGATGAGCAGGCAGTGTGGGCTGGGACGGCCTCGTGCGCTCGTGAGCAAACAAGGCCAGTAAACTTTAGAGATGTGCACCCCGTCAAAGTTCTGACGGACCTGAAGTTCTTTCTTCGCTGATTAAAAATATTGCTCATTAACCTCTGGGACTCCAAACTTTGGACAGGGTAGGGCATGGAACAGGTACACTAGAAGACCACCTGCCCTGGGGAAGGGAGGGCAGAACAATATCCTTTCTTATCAAATCTCTTTTCTCCTCTAGACACCAGGTTTTTTCTAGAGAAAACCAGCGGTGCTGGTTTCCTGTCAGATTGTTCATGGTCTTGTAGGAAGAACAGCTTCTTCATTTGAACAAGGAACAGGAAACAAAATGGTTGCCCTGTTTGAATGAGGCCTTGGGGGTTAGATTTTTCATCACATACCTGACTGGGATGTTAGGAGGATTATCCTAAAACTCATTCTAGGAAGGGGCTGAAACACAATGATACCTCTAATTCCTTTCACCCATAACACTGACCATCTTCCAAATAGGAATCATGACACTTTCCTTAATATCTGTACCTATAAACTTTGGAAAATTAGGAAAAACGTAGGAAAATGAAGGGAGGAAGAGGAACACGATGGAACAGATGAGGTGGGTCTATCTGTGAGTGGTTTTCCTTTGTGTGTGAAATTATCTGTGTCATCAATTCAGTATACATTTATGGCTGTATCTATTAATTTTCCAAAATCTCTTGCATTTTGTATTATTGGACAGCCCAGAATCTTATTTTTTTAATCCTTCCCCAAATATCTCACCCACAAGAGTTCCAGGAGCTCACACCGTTGCAAAGAAGTTTGTAATTATGTTCTGCAAAGAGAACCTGGCATCCACGGTCACTGGTGGGCCCTTCATTACTTGACAGCTACTCTTGACTTCTAATGCTGTGAAGACCTTGCCTAGGTCACCGTAGTTCTCCATGCAAAGATTGCAACTCTTTCCATCTCGCCTTGCCTTGTTTGGCCATCAGTCTCCAGAGCACACACATTGGTGCCTGAGCACTGTGTCTAGAGGTGGTCTCTCCATGAACCTTACCAGTCGGTGCCCAAACCACTCCCCAGCACTGATAGATAGCATCGTTGGTCCCAATTCTCCACCTCTCCCTCCACATCCATGTCCTTTGCCATGTATCTTGGGAGTTTCCCCCAGTAAAGGGCTGAGTGTATTTCCCTGCCTCTTAAATCTGGATTTGTCCACGTGACTTATGTTGGCCAATTAAAAAAAGAGCAAGTGACAGTGTGCCAATTCTAAGACTAGGCCATAATGAGGCCATGCATCCTCGCTTGTGGAACTGAGCTAAGTCACACCAACCAAGGCCAGTCTAGATTAGCTAAGCTCCAACAAACTAGTATATACTTGTAAAGCCTATTGGAGATCAGCAGAACCATGAAGCTGAGCGCAGCATAGATCATTAAACCCTAGTCAACCAGCAGATTCCTGACCTAAATGGTGCTTATTGATTTTTCTACCAATGTTTGTGGTTATATAGAATTAGTGTGGTCCTTGTTAACTGACCCATGGATCATTAGCTTTGCATTAAACTCAGGCCATTAATCTCATTCCTCCTTTCCTCAGTATAATTTCATTTTTAGGGACTTCACCTCTGACCTTGGTTAGGGCTAACCTGTTCCACCTCTGGTAGATCACTATTAGTTTGATCCTTGGGACAGGGGGTTGAGATCTCAGAAGGCCCCTGAGAACTTTTTGCAAATAATTATACAATTATTTGACAATATAACTATATGTCAGAACTTCTCTTTCCAAGGAGATAGGGAGTTTTACAAAGGCTCAAAATCCAGAAAAATTCAATTTTATCCTCTCTTAGAAAATTATAACCTGATCAGCCATCTGTTATGTAACTAACAGAGATTCCTTAGAATCTGCCTATACAGAGCTCTGAAAGCTCCGTTAGATGGAAAAAAATCTCTGATGGTGTACTGTATTAAATAAATGTTTAAGTCTTGGAGTAGCATCCAATTGTGCCTATAATTATAAGGTAATGATTTTATGAAGTAGTTTCACATTCAAGACAACCGAACCATTGAAAGCCTATATATCTGCCCAATTTCAAACACCTAAGGAAAGACAGAGCCAGGATCAGATTGAAAATGTTCAAGTTTTCCATTCATGTTTCGGGACGCTAAAATCATGTTGGGATTGGGCACCTGGGTGGCTCAGTCGGCTGAACATCTAACTCTTGGTTTCGGCTCAGGTCTCCATTCTCAGGGTGCTGGGATTAAGTCCCACGCTGCACTTCATGCTCAGTGGGGAATCTGCTTAGAATTTTCTCCCTCTCCCCCAGCCCCTCCCTACTCAAATAAATAAATAAATCTTTTTAAAAAACCATGCTGGTGACTCTGACGGAGCTCAATATACAGTGCACTCTTCTCTGTCCATGTTCTGTACAAATTAACTGGCAAATGGAGACAAAAATGCCCTTTGTTTCTAGCAGGAGTCAGGTCTGGAGGATATGGCTGTCTGTTAGCTGGGTAGATCCACCAACGCTGGACCCAAAGGGAAAACGATCCCTCCCCTAGAAGAGCAGAATAAAATGCTTCCTCTGTGTGAACAACTCACTCCCAAGAGGAACATGGGCGGAATTGAGCCAAGCATGTCCGGATATATCGGCCAGTTGAGGTACTCCATCCCCCCCTGGGGAAGTATGAGTAATGGACAAAAAGAGGCCAGGAGTTACAATAAATGAGCTCCCTTTAACAAACAGAAACATCATGAATTGAGTAAAAATGTTCCTACAGTACATCAGATTTCTCTGATATCAATCTAAGTTAGGTTTCATTCATCAATTCATTCATCATTCCCCACATCCATAAGATGAGATCGATAGACCTTCTGTCTCTGTGGTCTCTGTGCTAGCAAAGACAGTAATAACATTTCAAACCTTGAACAAACCCTGAGGTACTGTGACGTATGGAGTATCTACTGAACCATCCTGAAATCACACCACCATATTCAACCTTCCGTCTGCTTCCCTATCAAGTGTACCTGGCTAACTCTGTCTGACACAAGAAAAATCTCTGGGTTTCATCAATTTGTTAGACACTACTTTAATTCTAGAAAACTTGTCATTTCCCATCCCTCCCCCACCTTCAAATGTAGCAATGTTCTTTTAGGCCCAAACTGGTTCATCTTCTTCTAGAAAAATCATCTGTTCAAAGAATCTGGTTATTAAATAGCTTGCCATTCTCTGCATATTCACAGTACATTACCTATTCCAGCCATTTATTAGCTCCTTTCAGTCAATCCATAAATGCACAAAGAATGTTTAGAGAATAAGAATTGATAGATGGGTTCCCCAAACCATAGCAGCAAAGATGACCAATTGCCAA
The DNA here is from genome assembly GCA_004023965.1 of Spilogale gracilis. Classification (NCBI taxonomy): domain Eukaryota; kingdom Metazoa; phylum Chordata; class Mammalia; order Carnivora; family Mephitidae; genus Spilogale; species Spilogale gracilis. The sequence goes on from PITA01011002.1 coordinate 10,179, forward strand.
AGGGTTTTTGTAAAGTAGATGGAGAGCACGAATGGTTCTCATCATATCCTGTCTCCACCATCTTGATTCATCTACAGTGGAAAAGTAGGAGGGTATGGTGTGGAAGTGTGTGTGTGTGTGTGTGTGTGTGTGTGTGTGTGTGTGTGTGAGAGAGAGAGAGAGAGAGACAGAGAGACAGAGAGACAGAGAGACAGATAGAGAGACAGAGAGAAAGAAGGAGGGAGAGAGGGAGGGAGGGAGGGAGAAAGAGAGATTCAAATTGCATTTTTTGGCTACATCTCCAGTAAGATGATTAAAGAACTTTAGCTCTTTGCAACCAGCTCAGCCAAAAGTTTGAGTATGCTTTGCTTTCCAAATATGGTTCTTATTTGCTTTCAACCTCATTCATTTCTTATTATTTGTCTTTTAGAGAAAAAGGCAGCAAGAAAAATCATCCTTGGGCTTCGTTAATTAGAGCTTGCATTCTTGCTGGTATATTTCAGAAAAACAATTGGTTCTTTTTGCCCCACTCTCTGGAGAATCTTATAATGTGGTTCTGTTCATTCATCAGGGTTCTGTACAGCTTTGCGGCCTATCCGGGTTTGGTGGCCCCTAAATTCATTTTCATGTGGAATTGTGGATATTGCATTGGTGTATGAAATGAATATTTCTTCCTGCAGTGTTCCAAAAAGCAGCCGCTAGGACAATCTCATAAATCTTCAATGGGAATAAGCAGAAGCAAGGATATTTAGATGCTTTGTGATTTCCATAATAAAGAAAGAAAAAAAGGTAAGCATCAGGTCTCTCCCCCTCTAACCTCAACTAGTTCTGATTCCCCATTTCCTTGTTATGTGAGGTTCTGACCCATCTTAAGCTCAGTCTCATCTTTCATGATAAACAAACAAAGCAGGGAACTTTGGGGTTATCTTCCAGAATGTGGAACCAGACAAAGTCAGGGAGAGAAGTCATATGTCTGCTTCTCATATCTCTTCCTTGTCACATTAATGCCTTCTGGGAAGAAGACTGACATGCTTCAGTCATTTTACCCAAGCCCCTTTTGTCATTTACACCAAAATAAAACTTTCAGGCTGGATTCCTTAGGTAAGAATGGATCCTAAAAGAAAGTCCTTCATCATAGTGTCAACAAACACTAATCTGCTCAAGGCAATGGTGTGAGTATTGTAGGGATTCAGAGATGAACTCACTGTGCATACTAAGGGGTCCATCAACAGGACAGAGAAGGAACAGAAAAAGGGGAAGTAGAAAGGGATGAGAGGGAGGGCAGGCAAAACACACCCCTTTGTGAACTTGAATCTCACTGTCTTTGGTTTAATTGACCCTTCACATATCATCATAATTTCTAAACTGCTTCTCCTCTAGTTCAGAATTCTTCTATACTGCCTCCTTGCTTCCTAGGAACAGGGAAGCAAAATCAGCAAGCAAAAAGAAATTCACAAAAGTCAATTGGCTGAAAGCACATGAACCAAAAATTCAGTTTTGTAAAATCACTGATTTGTTAAGTGATCAATTTACCAAACTAGTAATTACCAAAAATTTTTTCCTGTTACCTACTTATATAATTTACAGTAATTCATGCTGCTTGAATAGTTTCAACAGACTCGTGGCACTCCCTAAATTTGGTTTCTTAGAGGCCTTGCCATGTCCAGAGCCACTAGGTATCATAGAAGAATTCTACATATAAAAGATTTTTATGCATGTATACTCTTGATGAAAGAGTGGTCCCCCACTATCTGGGGTATTTCAGCACATAGCTTTGAGAAGGATGTCTAGGAAGCATAAGGGGTGGCTACATGGCCATGTAGCAATACCAAATTATCCAGGATCATGCATGAAGAGGCAAGTGGGGGCTAGACACAGAAGAACCCTAAATGTCAAGCGAGTGAGTTCAAAATTCCCAGGAAGCTCTGAGTGCCCTAGAATTCTAGGCTCTGAGCAATAGAATGACAAGAGTGTAGATGACACCTGAAACAGTGCATGCCCCCAAAGGTACCCAAGACATACCTGTTGAATGAACAGCCCGCCTTAAGATACTCCATGTTCTCTGTGGTAAAGGAATAGTTCTGTATTTCAATTGCAGTGGTGGGTACACACAATAAAATGATATAAGACTATATTTTTAAAAAAGATACTCCAAGTTTTTTTGCTTCAACTTGAGCAACAAGGCTGTAACCAACCTCCTCCTTAAAGCAAAAGCCAATTGCACTGATAGTAGTTCTGCTTTGGTTAGGTAGGGACCATAGCTGCATCCTTCTAATTGGAGTATGGAACTATCAATGGTTGTGATATTATTATTTAATTAACATCATCATTATCATTCGATGAAGAGCCATGCTGTAGAGTGGAGCATGGAGGGTGCTGGGCCCATGATTCAGAGGCTGACAGTTCAAAACTATCCTCCACTACTAACCTTTAAATCTTAGGGGGAGGGGAGCATTCAGGATCACAGTGTAGCTGGATCCGGAACTCACTTCATCCCAATAACACAACAAATCTACAGGCACCTGTGCAACACTTCCCTCAGGGAAGGATCTGAATGGTAGCTGATCAGCGCCTCCACAGCAAAGGACAAAAGGCCACAATGAGACCGTAGAAGAGGTAGAGACATGGTCTTGCAAGAAGCCCCACCCCAGACCCAGCCCCCCACGGTTGGGAGGGATCTCACAATACAGAGCTCGTCTCTGAGGACCAGGGATTGGTGTTCCATAAGAGACACCCAACCCTTGGGACCCAGGCCAGTGAGATAAGCCCCCAAGTGTCTGGCCTTGAAAACCAGTGGGGCTTACTTCCAGGAGTACCCCACGGTTACAGGAAACAGAAAATCTGTTCTTAAAGGGCTCATGAACAGACTCATTCATTCAGGAGCCCAGTACAAAAAACAAAGCAAAACAAAAAAAAAAACACTACTGTGAAAGGCGCCTAGACCATATGCAAAGTAGACTCATTTGCTTATCTGAAAGCATCAGCAAGACTCCGGGGACTCAGGCACTAGTTGGTTCCACTGTTGTACTCCTCACACCCTGGCCCGCAGCCTGCTAGCCCCCGCGCACCATAGACACTGCGCACTCTGCCACGGGGACCAGCTGGGCTCCCCTTCTCCGTGCACTGTGGCAGAGCAGGCCACAGCCGGCAGACAAATGCAGCCCGCACAGATTCCACTGGGCACGTGGCCTGGTGGCCGGGAGGATTGTATTTCTGGGCCTCATGGGTCTGAAACAATCAAGAGACACAGTTTTTGGCAAACTAACGCCCGTTGAGCACTGCATAAATATCAGACTGAAACACCCTCACTCTTCATGTAAAAAGGCCTATTCCTTGTCTTAGAACTCAGCCCGAGGAGCAGAGCCTACAGAGGTGCTCCCAGGGAACATAGGTGGGAACACGCCATTATCAGCAACCTCCCTTGGTCTCATCACACTCCCTGATACACATCTGAAGCCATGAGTTTTGCAACCATCACCCAGGGGACACCTTCAGGTCTAGTCTGCAGGTCAGCCTGGTTTATGATTACCAACCCACAGGATAGTACATATGTGCATACTTAAAAAAACTGCTGCCTGAGGATCTAGGCTACAATTAGCGTAAAACTGGGCACTGTCTGTGATCCCTCCCTCTGGAACACTGGCGGGTCTTGACACATCAACAACTGGGACCTATCAAGGACAAATAAGGCTACTTAGATAATCACAGAGGTGCAAGAAACAACCAAAAGCTAGGGAAAGTTTGAATGATTCATTTCACCTCCTACTTAAGTCCACTTCTTCAAGACTAGGAAATAGTTGTTTTTCCTAATACAGAGAGTCAAACAAAATGAGTAGACAGAAATATATGCTCCAAATGAAAACAAGACAAAACTTCAGAAAAAAGACCTTAAAGAAACAGAAATAAGAAATCTACCTGATAGAGGTCAATGTAGTGGTCACAGTAATGCTCACTGAACTTGGGGAAAGAAAGAATAAACACAGTCATAACTTCAACAAAGAGAAAGAAAAGGTCAGAGAGTACTAAACGGAAATCAGAGCTGAAGAATGTAATTGCTGAACTGAAAACTATGCTACAGCAATTCAACAAGATTGGTGCTGGATGAAGCAGAAGAATGGATTAGTGACCTGGAAAACAGGGCAGTGGACATCACCTAAACAGGGCAGCAAAGGAAAAAAGAAAAAAGTAACGAGAGCTTAAGATTATACACACACACACACACACACACACACACAATGTTATATATGAACCTTATGGTAACAAAGCAAAATCCATAGTAGATACACAAAAGATGGTGAGAAAGAAATCTCAACATAACACTAAAGGAAATCAGCAAACCACAGGGAAGAGAGCAAGAGAAGAAGAAGAGAATAGAGGGAACTACAATAACAACTAGAAAACAAACAACATGCAATAAGTACATACCTATCAAAAATTACTTTAAATGTAAATGCACTAAATTCTCCAGTCAAAGGACTTAGAATGGCTAAATGGTTTAAAAAAAAAAAAGATAATGTTGCCTACAAGAGACTTGCTTCAGATCTAAGGACATACACAGACTGGAAGTAAAGGGATAGAAAAAGGTGTTTCACACCAATAAGAGTGAAAAGAAAGCTGGTGTAGCAATAATTATAACAACCAAAATAAACTTTAAAAAAAAGGCTGGGGCACCTGAGTAGCTCAGTTGGTTGGGCAACTGCCTTCAGCTCAGGTCATGATCCCGGAGACCCAGGATCTAACCCCACATGGGGTTTCCTGCTCGGCGGGAGGCCTGCTTCTCCCTCTCTCACACCCCCTGCTTGTGTTCCCTCTCTGGCTGTGTTTCTCTCTGTCAAATAAATAAATAAATAAATAAATAGATAGATAGATAAATAAAATCTTAATAAATAAATAAATAAATAAATAAATAAAATCTTAATAAATAAATAAATAAATAAAACAAAGGCTGTAAGAATAAACAAGGAAGGGCATTATATGATTTAAAAAAACAATCCAAAAAGTATAGCACTTGTAAATATATATGCACCCAAGATAGAAGCATCTAAATATATAAAATGAATATTAACAGACCTAAAGGGAGAAATTGACAACAATACAATAATAGTAGGGGACCTTAATACACTACTTTCATCAATAGATGGATCATCCAGATAGAAAATCAAAAATGAAGCATTAGCCATCTGACATATTAGATTAAATGGACTTAATCGATATATACAGATATAGACAAAAATTTCATCCCAAAGCAGCAGAATATACAATCTTCTCAAGTGCATATAGAACATTCTCTAGGATAGATTCCATGTAGGCCATAAAACACAACTCAATAAATTCAAGAAGATTTAGATCATATCACATCATTTCTGGCCACAATGGTGTAAAACCAGAAATCAATTACAGAAAGTAAACTGGAAAAAATGGCAATTATGTGAAGATTAAACAACATGCTACCGACAACAATTAGGTAAACAAAAAAATGAATGGAGAAAATTTTAAAATAGCCAGAGACAAAGGAAAATGAAAACATATTCAACAGTACAAAATCTATGGGATACAGCAAAAACAGTTTAAAGAGGGAAGTTTATAGCAAGACAGGCCTACCTCAAGAAACAAGAAAAATCTCAAATAAACATTCTAACTATACACCTAAGGGAACCAAAAAGAGAAGAAACGATGCTCAGCGTTAATAGGAAAAAGGAAAAAATAAAGATCAGAGTGACATAAATGAAATAGAGACTAAAAGACAATTAGAAAAGTCAATGGGACAAAGAGCTGGTTCTCTGAAAAGGAAAATTGACAAAGTTCTGGGGTTTTTTTAAGATTTTATTTATTTATTTATTTGACAGAGAGAGAGAGAGAGCACAAGTAGGCAGAGAGGCAGGCAGAGAGAGATGAGGAAGCAGGCTCCCTGCTGAGCAGAGAGCCCGACCCGGGCCTCCATCCCAGGATCCCAAGATCATGACCTGAGCCAAAGGCAGAGACTTTAACCCACTGAGCCACCCAGGCACCCAAAAATTGACAAAGTTTTAACTTTAGACTCACCGTGGATGAGAGAGAGGGCTTAAGTAAATAAAATCAAAAGTGAGAGAGGAAAAATCATAATTGATATCATAGAAATACAAGGGATCATAAAAGACTACTACAAACAATTAAAAGTCAAACAAATTGGACAACCTAAAAGAAATGGATACATTCCTAGAAACATACACTTCCAAGGCTGAATCAGGAAGAAATAGAAAATTTGAATAGACTGGTTTCTAGTAAGATTGAATCAGTAATCAAAAACATCCCCCAAACCAAAGTCCAGGACCAGATGGCTTCGCTGGTGAATTCTAACAAACATTCAAAGAAGATTTAATACCTATCCTTCTCAAACTCTTCCAAAAAATTAAAGAGGAGGGAATGTTTCCAAAACTCAGTTTATAAGGCTAACATTATCCTGATATCAAAACCAGATGAGAAGAGCACAAAGAAAGAAAATTACAGGCCAATATCTCTGATGAACATAGATGGGAAAAAAATCCTCAACAAAAATATTAACAAACCAAAATCCACCATACATTAAAAGGATAATTTACCATAATCAAGTGGGATTTATCCCAGAGATGCAAGGATGGTTCAACACCCACAAATTGACCAACATGATATACCACATTAACACAATGAAGGATAAAAACCATATGATCATGTGAATACATGTAGAAAAAGTATTTGGCAAAATTCAACATCGTTTATGATAAAAACTCTCAACAAAGCGGGTATAGAGGGAATGTTCCTTAATATAATAAAGGCCATACATGACTAATACACAGCTAACATCATACTCAATGGTGAAAAGATGAAAGCTTTTCCCTTTAAGGTTAGGAACAAGACAAGAATGCCCACTCCTGCCACTTTCATTTAACATAGTTTTGGAAGTCCTAGCTAGAGCAGTTAGGCAAGAAAAAGAATAAAAGCCGTCAAAGTCCAAAAAGAAAAAGTGAAAATGTCACTATTTGCATATTACATGATATTATACATAGAAAAATCTTAAAGACTCTACCAAAAAATGATTAGAACTAATAAATGAATTCAGTAAAGTTGCAGGATACAAAATCAATACACAGAAATTTGTTGCATTTCTATACACTAGAAATGAAATATCAGAAAGAGAAATCAAGGAAAAAATCTCATTTACAATTGCATCAAAAAGAATTAAATACCTAGAAACAAATTTAACCAAGAAGGTAAAAAACCTGTACATTGAAACTATAAAGCATTGATGAAAGAAACTGAAGAAGACAAATATAAGTGGACAGATCTTTATTGTTCATGGATTAGAAGACATTATTAAAATGTCTGTGTTACCCAAAGCAATCTACAGATTCAACATAACTCCTATCAATATCCTAATGGCATTTTCACAGAATTAGAATAATTCTAAAATTTCTATGCAACTACAAAAAAACCCAAATAGCCAATTTGAGAAAGAAGAACAAAGCTAGAAGTATTATGCTCCCTGATTTCAAATTATACTATAAAACATAATAATCATGGGGCATCTGGGTGGCTCAGTTGGTTAAGCGACTGCCTTCGGCTCAGGTCATGATCCTGGAGTCCCGGGATCGAGCCCCGCGTTGGGCGTCCTGCTTGGTGGGAGGCCTGCTTCTCCTTTTCTCACTCCCCCTGCTTGTGTTTCCTCTCTCGCTGTTTCTCTCTGTCAAATAAATAATACAATCTTGTTTTAAAAAAGCATAATAATCAAAACACTGGAACTGCCATAAAAACAGGCAAATAGGTCACTGGAATAGAATACAGAGCCCAGAAACAAACCCACACAAACATGGTAAATTAATTTATGACAAAGGAGTCAAGAATATACAACAGGGGAAAGACAATTTTTTCAGTAAATGATGTTGAAAAAACTGGACAGCTACATGCAAGAGAATGAAACTAAACCTATCTATATAGCATACACAAAAGTTAATTCAAAATAGATTAAAGACTTGAAGTTAAAACCTCAAACCATAAAATTTGTAGAAGGAAACATAGTGGTAAGCTCTTTGACACTGGTCTGAGCAATATTTTTTGGATCTGACTCCAAAAGCAAAGGAAATCAAAAGAAAGAATTTTAAAATGAGACTATACCAAACTAAGCAGCTCGGGCACAGTGAAGGAAAGTATCAACAAAACAAAAAGTCAGCCTACTGACTGAGAGAAGATATTGGCAAATCATATATTCAATCAGGGATTAACATCCAAAATATATAAAGAACTCATACAACTCAATAACAAAAATAAACAAACCTGATTTAAAAATGGGCAGAGGATCTAAATGACATTTTTCCAAAGAAGACATGTAGATGACCAATAGGCACATGAAAAGATGTTTGGCATCACTAAGGATTATTATCAAAAAGACAAGAAATTATGGGGCACCTGGGTGGCTCAGTTGGTTAAGCGACTGCCTTTGGCTCAGGTCATGATCCCGGAGACCTGGGATCGAGCCCCACATCGGGCTGCCTGCTCGGCGGGAGGCCTGCTTCTCCCTCTCTCACTCCCCCTGCTTGTGTTCCCTCTCTAGCTCTGTTTCTCCTTGTCAAATAAATAAATAAAATCTTTTTAAAAAAATTAGTGTTGGAGAGGATATGGAGAAAAGGTAATCCTCATATACCATTGGTAGGAATATAAACTGGTGCGGCCACTATGGAAAACAGCGTGGAGATTCCTCAAAAAATTAAGATTATAAATATCATATGATCCAGCTATCCCCTTCTGGGTATCTATCTGAAGAATATGGAAACACTAATTCAAAAAGATAAAAGCACCCCCGTGTTCACAGCAAAATTGTTTACAATAGTCAAGATATGGAAACAACCTAAGTTGTCCATTAATGGATGAATGGATAAAGAAATTGTGGTGTCTGTGCATAATGGAATATTACTCAGCCATTAAAAAGAAAGGTATCTTGCCACTTGTAAGAACAGGGATCGACCTTGAGAGTATTATGCTAAGCCAAATCAGTCAGTCCAAATACCATATGATTTCACTTATATGTGGAATCTGAAAAGACAAAACATATGAACAAAAAACAAAATAAAAATAAACTCATAGATACAGAGGACAGATTGGTGGTTATCAAGGGGGAAGGAGATGAAGGGGCTCAATTATATGGTGATGGATGCTAGCTATCCTTATGGTGATCACTTTGTATATATCAAATTTATAGTGTTGGACACCTGAAACTTATATAATGTTATATACCAATTTTATTTCAATAAAAATAATCTAGGGGTGCCTGGGTGGCTCAGTTGGTTGGGCGACTGCCTTCAGCTCAAGTCATGATCCTGGAGACCCGGGATCGAGTCCCACGTCGGGCTCCCTACCCGGCGGGAAGCCTGCTTCTCCCTCTCTCACTCCCCCTGCTTGTGTTCCCTCTCTGGCTGTGTTTCTCGCTGTCAGATAAATAAAATCTTAAAAAAAAAATCTAAATATAAAACAAAGCTTGGGGGAAAAACTATTTGGTATCTAAAAGTTAAACTATTCAAGGGATTATAAAAAACAATGGCTATAAATATTGTAGTCAATTATACCTCAATAAACAAACAAACAAACAAACAAAAAACAAAAGAAAAAACCCCCAATGTCTATAAAATATCAATTTCATTTTCTTGTTCCCCAATCATTTGTCTACTGGGTCATTATAAGCAAGAAGGCGAGAATGTTTCGAATGTGTTTAATTCCACCAAATTTGAACACTAAACACAAAGTACTAAGATCTTGGTATAAAACTGAGGTCTGCCTCTTCCTAGCAGTACACCCTTGAGTAAGCTTCTTATCCTTTCTGAGCCTCAGTTTCCTTGGTTGTGAAACCCATAGCACCTGCGACAAAATGTCCTGGAGCTCACAGGGCACAATCCCTGTGACATTTGAATGAGATGCTCCTTGTCGCACCACACTGATGGATTCTCTCCCAGAGTGCCTTGTTTATTATTTGGAATTGGTAGGGTCCGACTGCCTTGCTTACTCTGCTAACACAAATTATTCAACTAAGTGTAATTAAAAGAAAATTACATGGGAGATGTATCAAACCAGTAGATGTCCATGGTCTCTGAAAATTCCTTCCTTTCATTGTGAAGTTCCGCATGTCTTCCGCCGGACTCGGGGGCTAACGAAACCAACACCTTGATGCTGCAGCTCCCACTGTCCCTGAGGGATGCCCCCATCGTACCCACCCGCCCACCAGACAGAGGCCTCCTTCCTCTTCCTTTCCCGGACTGTCTGCCCCCAGCTCTTTTTGCTATGTGCTTGCCCCTCCCCTTTACCCTGAAATCCACAGTCCTTACGAGAGTCAGGGCCTTGATAACCTCAGTTGTCTTTGTGCAGTCACCTCCTTATGCCCCTCCTCCGGCGGAAAGGGACTCCTTTGGGCTCCTTTCTATCTCTGTGTCTTAGGAAAACCCTGGCCCCAATCAGTTGGCTCATCTCAATCTCTTATGGCAAATTCTCTTCCCCCCATTGTCCGCCCACCCATTCCCAATGTTATTGTAGCTTCTAGTTTCAAGCCTAGCTTCAACTACCTCTCCGAGGGTCGGGTTCTCATTTACATATATTGCATGTAACTGCATGTAAATTACACATGTGTGAGTTACATGTGCATTATTTATAATACACACATGTGCATATATATCCAACATAGCCCTTGACACTTTGGAGGTCTCTGATTTTGCCTTTGTGTCATATTCCATATCTACCATATGGCTATTTAAATTTTAATTAATTAATACTGAATAAAATTTAGAATTCAGCTCTTCAGTCACACGGGCCACATTTCAAGTGCTCAGCAGCCACGTGTGGCCGGTGGCGCCTATGGAAAGCCATAGCCATTGGGCAACATTCCTCCCTATCCTTTGCCCTTGTCTTTCTGTGTCTCTCCGTATTATTATCACATCCTTAGGAACCCAGGGTGATCTTTTTTCACTTCCAGAAAGTGCTCATTCCTGTTCGATTCCACTCAGCAAAACCCAAGACTGAGATGGGTCTCAGCACAGACCGGACCTTATCCCAGGTTCTGGATGAGGGCAGAATGAAGACGACTGTTTTCCAGGAGTTAGAAGGAACCACAGGTTCACTGTTTCCTGTCCCCGAGCTTCGGCCGCGAATATCTTCGGTGCTCTGAGTGAATGGCAGCGATGACATGTTTAATGAAAGGTAAATATTTACGGTCAGTCTCCAGCAGATGGCCCCTGTGGGTGGGGGTGGGGGTCGCTGGGTCAGCAAGGCCCTGGGCATAGAGGCTGCGATCCCATCCTGGTCACCCTGGCTTCTCACTTGATACCTTGCTGTGTCCTCGGCTACCCAGCTCTACACCGCGGGGTGTCGGCCTTGGATAGCCCTGCTCTAACCAGCGAACAGAGAAGCATAGGAATGCAAAGATGCCACTCCAGTTACATCCACAGCATTTGTTCTCAACACTCTCAGACCCAATGCCCTCTTCTCGTACCATATATTTCGTTTTTGCCCCCACTTTACCATCCTATAATTTTTTTAAAGATTTTATTTATTTATTTGAGAGGAAGAGTGAATGAGAGAGAGCAGGAGAAGGGAGAAGGGTCACACGCTTGCACCTATGTAAAATGATTGTGAACTTAACAGAAGTAAGAACATCGGAAGCCACTCTCTACGAGAAATGCAGGAAAGTAAAAGAGCAAAAATACAGGTGCACGCTAGAATAAAGCCTTGTCCCCCGATAAATCCTAACAGGCCAACCTGGCTTTTTGTATGTAATAGGATAAAAGGAAATCACTTTCAAGGAAGAGAAAAGGAGATGAGTTTTCCACTGGGATCAGTGAGGAATGAAAATGGGACAACGTCAGGAGGAAGACACAAGGGACGATCAAGAATTCAGCAGAAGTCGGAACTCACGAGGAACAGGGAAGAGAGGCAGGTGCTAAGAATCCACGGAAGCATGGACGGGAGGGCTGAGAATGCCTCACTCATGGGCGATGGGAGCCAGAGTGGGCTTATCTGCTATTTACTGTTCAAAAGAGTGTGACGCCATGTGACCTGGGTTACACGTCGCAGCCCAGGTACTGTCGCTGTCACCCGTGAGCTTTATCAGCAGAGGGAGTTGGTCAGCTGAGCAGCTCTGCCATCTGGTTAAGGGCCCCCTTGTGTGCCCCAAACCCAGAGCCTGCTTATCAGGGACGCTCTAGTTTGCTGAGCACCCACGGTGACAGGTGCTTTACACACATTACCTGATTCTCGTAACAACCTTGCAAGGTATTCCCTTCATCCACTTTACATGGATGAAAACCCAAATTTGGAAAGTTAAGTAAGTAACACAGTCAAGGGGCCCCTGGTGGCTGGGTCGGTGAAAGGGTTAAAGCGTCTGCCTTGGACTCAGGTCAGGGTCTGGCAGGAGTCCTGGGATCGCCCAGTCAGGGCTCTCTGCTCCGTGGGGAGTGGGCTTCTCCCTCCCCCTGCTCTTGTGCACGTGCACACACGCTCTCTCTCTTTCTCTCGCAAATAAACAAATACAGTCTTAAAAAAAGAAAATAACAGAGTCAAGCTTCTGGTAGGATGCGGCAGTCGGGATTTGAACGCAGCTGTATCTCATTCGACTCTGCCGCCCACCACAGCAGGAAGGTGGGGAGAAGTAAGAACTATACCGTTCCCGCTTGCGTTCTGTGCCACCTGACCCCAGGGGAAGGGATGTGGCTTGCCAGATGCGGGCTTGCCGTGTCCCTGCCCTGCCTGCGAAGTCCACATCTCTCACAGCATTTACGGACTGTCTTGTGATCTCGACTTCATAGCGTATCTTAGGGATCTCAGACATCAGCTGCAATCTCAAGCAAATTAAAGTCAACTCTACCGGCAGGATATGAGCATGTGAGTCAACGCTTTCCTAACAGACCGGAAACAGAAGTGTCATTTAGGGCATTTAGTTAAGATCTGTGCTCAGTATGGGAACAATTAGCTAATGCACTGCAAATAAATTTCTCTGATTACTCCGGAATGGGGTAGTGACTTGTTGCAAAGGCCCTTCAGTTGGGGGGTGTTCTGACTTGAACACCTGTCATCACACTGGTTGTCGGGTTTGATCCTGGACGGTGGGCTGCACCGTATGCGGCGCCTTCCTCCTTAACGGCTCCTGGGACATCCTTCCTAATTTTGCATGCTGTGTCTAAGGTCCCAGTGAGGAGAAAGCCCTTTTCCTAACAAGGGTCTAAAGTATGAAGCATCTCTCAGGGAAAGAACACCCAGAAATCTGTTCCTGAGACCCAATGTTAATGGTTCTTCGAACTGTTCTAAGTGGTGATTTTGCGCTAACACGACCAACCTATGCAAAGCCAAAGAACTGAAAATTTCATACTCTGGGCTGGGAACGTGAAATGGCATGACCGCTTGGAAGGAGTTTTTCTAACGAAGTTAAAAATATGCCTACTCTGTAACCCGGCAGTTTCACTTTGGGGCATCTATCCAAGAGAAACATGAACATGTTCACAAAAAGAATAGTAGAGTGGGGCACCGGGCTGACTCTGTGGCAAGATCACTTGACTCCTGATATTGGGTTTTGAGTTCAATCCCCCTGCTGGGTGTAGAGAGCACTTAAAAATAAAATCTTAAAAAAAAAAAAAGAATTGTGTGGGAGAGTTCACAGCACTTCTATTCACAGTAACCCCTAAACTTGTAACAACCGAAATGCCCACTTACAGGGTAATGAATAAACAAATTTGAATTATGTTAACATAGTAGAACAACCCTGGGGGCACCTGGGTGGCTCAGTTGGTTAAGCATCTGCCTTCGGCTCAGGTCATGATCTCAGGGTCCTGGGATCGAGTCCCGCGTAGGCTTCCTGCTCAGCCGGGAGTCTGTTTCGCCCTCTCAATCCCTCTGCCCCTGCCCACTGCCCATGCTCTCCCTCTCTCTCTCAAATAAATAAAAATCATACAAGCAACAACAGAGATGAATCTCAAAAGCATTTTGTTGAGTGAAAGAAGCTAAACATGCATAAATAATCATTTAATGGATTCCCATAAATCAAAGTTCTAGAACAGGCAAAACTAAGCCACAGTGATGGAGATCAGAGCAGCGCTCGTTGCTGCGGGTAGGAGGGCACCGACGGGGAAAAACGGGACGTTTGCTGTGATGGAGATATCCCACAGCCTGACTGTGTCCGTGGTTATACCAGTTTTGTCAAAATTCATCAGACTGTACATCGAAAATGCATTTGTTTTATTATGTGTAAATAATACTAGAACTTAAAAAAGTGAAACCTAACATCCTTTCAGCAACTGGGAGACCATAACCGTGTCTGTTTCTGCTCCTGCCTTCTCTTACATTTCTTTTCTCTTGCCTCAGACTTTAAGTGACCAAGAATCACACAGTGGAAATAATGAGGGCGTGGGGCCTGGGCCAATGGGGTCCGACTGTAGCTTAATGTTTAAAATTATATTCAACCCCATGACTCGAGGAAGTAGATCTGTCTGTGGATCAAATAGGCTTGAGGCACACCCAATGCTTGCTGCCACCTCCCAGCAAAGTCTAGGAATAGCCCAGCAGCTCGTTCATAGAGCCTGAATGTCCCCACATCAAGGAAGGAACCTTGAGCGCCCACAGAATACTTTCAGGGAAAGAGGATTTGCAAATTCAGTGTTAAGTGGGGGAGGGGAAGGGTAGTTTCAGGCAGCTGCTTTCCAGAAGCACCAGAAACTCCTCTTACCCCCCCCACACCCCCCACCCCCCCACCCCCACACAGCAGGCCTGGTGGGTCCACCGGAGCCCAAGCTCACTCATTCAGCATTCACAATCCCACACTCCAGGGGGAGTCAGTGGTGTAGTGATATGTGGGCAAAGAGCTGGGGGGCTGATCAGAATCTTGGGACTTAATACAGCTATCTCCCAAGAAGCTGATTCAACAGAATGTGTGCTCACTTGGAATTCGGCCCCTGGATCTACTCATGTCAGTGCAAGTTCAGGAATGTGAACCTTAGTCAGCAGTCCAGAAACCAAAGTTATCCTGACCTCTGCAATAATTGCATTCAATATCCTGGCCTTACTCTTCTGGTGTGACCCATAGCAGAAAGGAGAAAGAAGAGGGTGAAGTGGGTAAGCATGGGAATGAAGGATGCTGGCTGCATACGATGCCTGTTTCTCTGAGAATTCAGGCTGTGACATCCGTTTCCTAGTTCTACAAGAAATAGTCGTCCTGTGCCTGACATGTGCCAGGCCTACACTGGGCAATGGGTTCACCAGTCAGTGCAGCATGGCTTCTAGCCTCAAAGAACTCAAAATCCTGCAAAAGTCACCACCATTGCGGACCATGTGGATCAGAGTGTGACGAGTTTCACACACACACACACACACACACACACACACACACACACCACCGCCAGCTCTGCCTGGCCGACTGGGAGACTGGGGAAGGCTTCATGGGTGGGTAGATATACCAACTAAGTCTTAAGGACAGGTAGGAACAATGAGGATATTCCAGAAAGAAGGAACAGCATGTAGAAGGCAGAGGCATGAAAACAATGTGTTTTGGTACAAGTAGAGGCAAAAGTTAGTCCTTTGGAAGAGAGGATGCTCCTTACCTCAGTGATCAGATTCAATATGTCCCCAAAACACTGTATTAGATTCAAACTTGAGAATCTACTTTCCAACCAGATTCAAGCTGTGGATCTAGTTAGAGGACCTGCATGTTGTATCTAATACCAGGCCCTTAAGAGCAGTCACTCCTTTACTTCTCATTAAGTAGAGGTTATGGGAAAGTGAAATACAGAGCAATTAAGTGGCCACAGATTTGAGCTCAGGCATTATGCTCCAAGATCTGTGTTCTTGGGGCGCCTGGGTGGCTCAGTTGGTTGAGCGACTGCCTTCGGCTCAGGTCATGATCCCGGAGACCCGGGGTCGAGCCCCACATCGGGCTCCCTGCTCTGTGGAGGGCCTGCTTCTCCCTCTCTCACTCCCCCTGCTTGTGTTCCCTCTCTGGCCTGTATTTCTCTCTGTCAAATAAATAAATAAAAAAAAATCTTAAAAAAAAAAAAAAAAGAAAAAAAAGATCTGTGTTCTTAACCACTACACTAACATCCCCTGGAAGGGAGGGACAGGATCCTAGATTGGAAAATGGCAGTGGAGAGTCTGGACCAGGGGACAGTGAGCAGGCCAGGTGTTGGGGGAGCTGACTGGGCATGGCCTAGAGAAGGATTGTGGAGGAGTGAAAATTGCTGTGAACTTCCAGATCCCAGAGCATGGGCCCTTGGAGAAGCATTTCTGAGGTCACACTGCCATCTAGTGGTCATGCAACAGGTAGCAGTTACTCTCAAGCAAATACAGTACAGAGAAGCCAGCAGCAGAAGAGAAAACGAACCATGCCACACGAAAGCGATTTTTTTGTTTTGCTCCAACCACAGATCCTAAAAGACAGACAGATCCCAGTGCCACGGTCCACAGAATTGCCTACAATTTCCACATGCCACCGAAGGGTGGCTGCAAGCTAGAGTTCAATCCTAACTCTGCTCCTTAGGGAGGAAAGGGCAAGCTAAGCAACTTCATTTTCTCTTCTGAAAAAATGGGGAAAATAGTATCTGCCCATATAGGTTGCAGGTGAGGATCAAGCAAAATAATGCAGGCAATATAATGGTCATTGTCATCACACTACGAAGGAGATGTGACAAGAGCTGGGGCAGACCCAGAGGGAAGGACCGGGACAGATTACTGTTTATTCATTGACCTTCAGCGAACCTCCCCAGACAAGCCTTTCCTTTACAGCACCGAGGTTTTTGTAATCCTCCACCTGAAATCACCTGCTCCCTTTCTGAAGCCATCTTTGATGAACTGGGAATCCAGATGACTTGGGAGAAAAGAAGCAACTGTTTTATTCTGAAGTTTAATTTTGTAATGAACTTGCTCCAATTTGACAGGACTTTGTGAAGCTCACGAAGTTCATTTCAAGGTTAACTTTGTGCTGGCCTAGTATATCATTTACTTCCAAGCTGGAAATTATTACCATGAACTTGGAGTTTTGGGTAGTGACCTATGTTTCTTGCCACGGCCAGCAGTAAGCCAGGCTTTGCACAGCTGTCCCTGGACACAACTCTCCCCAGGGACTGGAAGACAATAACATCAGGTTTGTTCCTGGGTATCTTCTGTGTGCTTGGAAGGGGGAAGCCGACCAAGTGGCAGGAGGTCTAGAAGAGAGGCCGGAGACTGCGTGAGCATCGGAGGTACTGACTGTGAGTTTTCAAGGGGAGAGATGTGGCCAAAAGGGGGCTGTATAGAGACAGGGTAAGAGACATTGAGGGGACTGGCAAAGGCAGGCTTTGCTTCAAAGACACTACAGAGAAGCTTATGCCTAGCAAAGTTAAGGCTTAGAAACCACTCAATGGAATATTTATGGGTGTCCTTAAGAGGGAAAAGTCCCAGCCCTCGAGGCTATACACTATCACTTGACCTTTGCTTCCTGACCACTGGCAGAAGAAGCCAGGGACATGGCTATCACTTCCCAAAGACACAGAAGTTAACTTTTCTCAAACAACTGGACTGAGATCGTTTCTCTGAGAAATAAGCTTGCATGGAACTAGTTACCAATTCTCTCCAATGCAGAGCCTTCCAGGATTGTGAATGGGTCAGACCGAATCTGTAGATGAATCTGGAGAAAACTGCCCCGGAACAGTGAGGGAGTCAGTGTCGTACTGGTATAAAAGACAGACGAATACATCAGTGGAACAAAAAGGAGAAATGGCTTTCTGGGTTCTCCTACCTCCAAACAGGAAGCAAAAATCCCAAAAGTTTACTCTTAAACATTAGGCTATTCTGTGCTTTATAGAATCCTTTCATTTGTCCTCATTCTATGGATAGCCTAGACACGAAGCTTGTCTAAACTAGACAGAGTGGAACATCATCTATGGATGTTACTGGAGAAGAAACGGGTGTATTCCTAAATCCCCAGATAGCTGCGCCCCGGAAAGGACCCCTGTTAACACTCCACGCCATAGCAACGAACAGAGAATGAACTATTGAAGTCTGTCTTCTTTGACTGTAAGCTTCTTGGGAGCAGACATTGGCATCCTAAAAGTTCTTTTATAGCTTTATGGCTCAGCACAGGTGTATTTTATATATTTATTAGTTAATTTCGACTGTGCTGTAGTAGAGAATAAACTTCGAGGTCTTAGTGAGTTCATACATAAATATTTATTTCTTGCTCATAGAAAATCAGCTGCTCTCCAGGGCTACTCCTGTCTAAATGGTGGTTCAGGGACCCAAACTGCCTTTCTCTCATCGCTTTGCCTTCCGGGGAGCACGGCCTCCACACCGTTGTAGCCAAAAGAAGAGAACTATGAAGGGCCATGCATCAGGGCTTCAATTCCTGGCCCAGGGTTAAACCCAGGTCACTTCACCCCCAGCCCACGGGCCAGAACGGGACGCAGAGCCCTGCTGACCTCGTAGCGCCTGGGAGCTGTCAGGGAGCCCGCGATGAGCAGTAGAGGTCTCCGGCTTCCTGGCTGAGCGCGCAGCGCGTACCCGGTAAATCGGCAAATCGGTAAATCGGCAAATCGGTAAATCGTGCTGGATAAACCAGCGAGTAAAGCCGACACAGGTTCTAACTTATGCTCTCACAGAACGGAGGCAAGTCCTGCCCGAGCCTCAGGCGAGAACGCACGTGCCACCGACAAGGGGAAAATGCCCGTGAGGCCCCATTTATTGGGGACCTCCAGGAACTTTGCGTGGGCTACAGTGTTTAGTCCTCACAAGGGCCCCCGCGGAGAGGCCTTAATATTCTTTCATGAATCACTTTGTCACAAAACCATGGGGAGCAAGCAGCTGAGAGATTTGAACCAAGTGACCAAGTTAAAAAGCTCAGGAGAGTCTTTTTTAAAAAAAAAGAAAAAAAGATTTTATTTAATTGACACAGAGAGAGAGACAGTGAGAGAGGGAATACAATAAGAGGGAGTGAGAGAGGGAGAAGCAGGCTTCCCACTGAGCAGGGAGCCCCATGTGGGGCTCAATCCCAGGCTCCCCAGGAGTCTATCCTCTTGACTCCACTGACTCAGCTATTAATGCCTTAGGGAACATCATTAGCAGCTGAAAGCAATGGCCTTCAGAAAGACAATCTGGGAGTCCCTGGCATAGTGAGAGGTGCTAGGAGGAAGGCAAAGAGAGACAGCACTCCATCCCATGGCTGGCTTTCCCCATTTCCAACAGCTCTCTTCGCTACCTTGTCCTGGTGACTACCACTATCAGGCAGAAATGCACCTACAAGACCTAAAGTCAGCGGTGAAAAGACTAGAGTTCAGATCTTGTGGCGTAGTCTGAGATGTTGATTTCACAAATGCCCTCTGAGCAAATGCACAGGCAGGAGCTGTGACCTCCATCTGGGACCCCTTTCCCAATAGCCTAGACTGTGTGGGAATTGGCCAAGCTCTCTTTACGCAGTTGTCCTAACCCTGCAAGACAGAGACCCGAATGTCTCCTAATGCACCCCTAATACTCTACACCAGCTCAACTATATCCACAGAAAGTCAGAAGAATTCCTGCTCAGGCTTTGCTATTCCCATCGTGTGCACACAGAGATAATTCCCTTGGCTTCTCTGGATTTTAACTTTTTCCTCCATAAAATGGGATTGTTACACATCTGCTTTCTGATCACTGTCTCCCTGGAGGCATCCAATGGAATAATATATGTAAGAATGCCTTTAGATTGCTAAGATTGCTTAATCGCTCAACTGGTTATTGTTTCTGGCCAACCAAATAATGAAACTCTTACTTTCTGATTGAGATGCAGATTGTTGAGGGAACTTGGGGAACAAAACTACATATACCCATGGCATTTAAATGCCAACTTTCTCATTCTAGAAACCACACTTGGCTGTATATATTTGCTTTTTTTTCCCCTTGATGCTTAAAAGCCAGGCCATGGAAGTCAGAACATATTACCCCATGTGTGATGTGGGACAAAGTACTCATTAACTGATCTCTCTGAACTTTGGGATTCTCGCCTGTGAAATGGGGATAATGACTTTTGTGTTTGGGATTTGTTATAAGGGTTGAAGTAGTAACACACGTAAAATGATCTACATGGTGCCCGGCATATCATAAAACACCTGATAAATGGTTGCAATTTTATTGTCATTTTATTATCAAGGAGTCCTCATGCTGTCTCCCGGGGTCTCTGTGTAATCAAATTATTCCACTGCTCACAGAACTGGAAAATCCCCAACCTTTCAAAACACTGTATGAGCACTTGGATCAGTGTCTCCCACTATGCCCTAAACAGTCTCCAACAACCCCGTAGAAGGCACACATTTTACACGGCTGTGCCCCAAAACTCTACTTGGAAGTTATTTGTTTGAAACCCAACACATATTTTCCGATAGAAAAAATGCTATTAAAATAGTGGTGGGGTTCCTAGGCCACTGGAAATACCCACTTGATGGGCAAAGGAGCAGAAAACTGGCATTCTTGCAAAGCAAAAGAATAGAGAACAATGCTATTGCATTGCTAATCACGGGCCGAAACTGAAAACTAAGAAAGTTACGTAATACATAGTTTCTTTTATTTTTTATTAATGATGTCGATGAGGAAAAGCAGGCTTAATTAGAGGAAGAAAATTCAGAGGCCCCTTAGGTAAAGAATTCCTTTCTTCTCCTTCCTCTCCTCTTCCTCCTCTTCCTCTCCTCTTCCTCCTCTTCCTCTCCTCTTCCTCCTCTTCCTCCTCCTCCTCCTCCTCCTCCTCCTCCTCCTCCTCCTCCTCCTTCTCCCCTTCTTCTTCTTCTTCTTCAACATTTCTGTTCTTAACCCAAGAACCTACAGAGCACTAATCTCATCCACTACAGCGAAGTTATTTTCCATTTGCAAATGGAAACAGGAAAGACATGGGAAAGATCTGGGAGAGGGAAGCAGAGGTGAGAGAGACTTCCGGAGTGGGGGGTGGAGCGGGAATCAGCCAATGGTTTGGAGAAACTAAGGAAGGAGGAAGAAGCATACACATGTAGGAAGGTGGAGACCCGGGGTCTGGGAGCCCCAAACACAGGCTAGGTGAGAGCCCACACCCTCCTATGGAAGGGGAGCTGAGCTGTGACCCATCAAACAGTTCCCCACTCAAGCATAAGGTGGCGCTGTAGGGCCGAATGGCAGAAAGAGATCTCAAGGTTTGGGGGCAAGAGGGAAGGAAGGCTGTGAGTAGCCAAGGATTTGGTGTTAGGAAATAAGCCCAAATGATAAACTGGTTCCCTGTTCTGAACTTTACTGCCACAAAGTACACGGTGGACTAGAATGGTAACGCAGCCTCACCTAAATGAGATCTCTGCACTTACCAGCCAGGGAAGTCCAGAGGGCGAACTCCCCCAAGGACCTCAGCCCAGCCTTCAATTTCTGATGGCTTCAAAGTTGGTAGATTAAGAGGAAATATATAAAAACCTATAGTTTTCAAATGAGAGACTGAGGCCCAAGGAGAGGAGTAACTTGCCTATCCTCATATAGTTACTGATGGTCAATACGCCCCCGAAGCAGGCTGCCTCTCAGTCCGATGCCATCACTAGTCCACTGACCAGTTCACCAGTCCAGTTTGTGTTCTATCTCCAACCTCATCCTTTCTGGCTGACATCCGTTAACCAAGTTGGGTCGGACGGAGTAGAGGAGGAACTGGAATGATGAAACCCAGTGTAGATAAATCTCTGGAAGCCTCAGGATTTTGTTTGAAGACATTATTTGTAAGTAATCTCTACACCCGATATGGCCCTCGAACTCATGCCCACTCCACCAACTGAGCCAGCCAGGCGCCCCTGGCAGCCTTAGGTTTATGCTGAGAAGCTAGTTCTCAAATAAGGAGCAGTGATCCAGGGACCGTTGCCAGGCTCTCCAAGGGGACACTGTAAGAGTCACCTGTTAAGATGGAAGACGTAGGTTCGTTTTAAATTCTGCTATGGTGCACACTTCTCCCCCTCTTTCTGATGTCCCTCGCAGCACTTACGGTCTTCTAATCCTCACTGAGCAGGATCTGTGGCCTTGTGGCCTGGGGAGGTGGGGCAGAGGGTGGTTGATAACCTACTGAGGTCACAACAGCTGCAAGGCAAGCATATCCCTGATATAAATGTGCTTCCCCACAGAACCTCAAAAACGCCTTCAACTTGTGATGAACAAAGCTTCTGGGGTAAAACAGAGACATGAGTCATTCCCCATCATTCCTGCAGAAGAGGTTCCGAAGAACCGGAACACCCTACTCTTTGTGGTAGAACAGGACGACAGGTCAAGAGTAGTTTAATTCCTGAAAAGGGAAACCAGCTAATGGGAGTAGTGGAAGGTGGTGGGCTGAAGAGGAGAGATGATTATTGCACGAAACAGAATAAACATTCTTTTTAAAATGGCCATCGTGGCCTGGAAGGGGTCCTGAGTCTTCGATTCATATCGTGTGAGGGCTCAGGAGAAAAACCAGAAAAGATGATGGGCCAACAGAAACCTAAGTTAATTCTCACAGCATTTGAGCAGGCTGGTGGCTTTCAGACCTGCCCTGGGCCCCTTGTTCCCTTGCTCCCACACAAATCCAACCCTTGGTTCCTTAGACCACCGCAATGTCACAGACCTCTGATATCTGCCCAGATGTTCCTAGAAATTCAAGTCCTTTACCCTGACCTTTCATCCCCGTTTGGAGCACTCTCTAGGAGCTCAAGAGCCTCACTCATAGGCACTGCCAGTTCATGTCTCCTCTGGTCCTGACACTGACTTCGGCCCCAGCCCTGGGCTCCCCGTCCCCCTGCTGCCATGTCTCCCCTCCCAATGCTGCTGTTGCTATGGTAATGGCTGTAGGCTTTGCAGTCACTCTCCTTGAGGCTGTCACCCCATATACGGTGATTAAAGCACTTTCAGTCAGCCTTGAACAGTGTAATCCCTCAGACAAGGTCCCCAAAGTATAGCCTTGATGTTATCTCTCCCGCTCCATTGAGAAACTTGGCATAAGTCCCCAGGAAACCAGGCCAGAGTCTTCAAGGATACCACCTTTCATCATCAAGCACCCACACCTAGAGCTGGGTTCTCAGAAACAGCCTCTGCCCATCCCCCTTGTGTCTCAGTGACCTGCCCTGCGACTGCCACGTGGACATTTTTATAGAACGCCTAGGGGCTTCTTACACAACAGAAGCTCTGATAAACCGGATTCCTTAAGTGACACCAACATGAGTTATGAGTCATTTAAAATCTTCAAAGACAAACAACTTGTTTATCTAGCCTAATTGCATTAGATCAAATGGCAATCTTAAAGAAAAGTTTTGCCTTGAAATGCCTACTGGTCATAGTCTCTGTTAGTCTTTCTTTCCCGGTCAGAGAAAACTACTTGACCTTCCAATCATGAGCTATGGGTACCACTGAATGTCCTTTCCCTTAT
Source organism: Spilogale gracilis (assembly GCA_004023965.1). Classification (NCBI taxonomy): domain Eukaryota; kingdom Metazoa; phylum Chordata; class Mammalia; order Carnivora; family Mephitidae; genus Spilogale; species Spilogale gracilis. The sequence goes on from PITA01011002.1 coordinate 33,517, forward strand.
GTTTGAGCTTTCTTATCTCCCCTATGCTAGTCTTACCTCACCATTTCTTACCAAGAGACAAAAAGCCTGAAGAAATTAAATGACCGACAATGAACTAAAATTCTTGAAAGAGACTTTAATCCTTTCTATCCTTTTCTCCACTTTCTCTTCCTCTTGGGTAGTTGGGATAGAGGAGAGAAGAAGAAAAAATGCAGTGGAGAGCAAATAAAACGGGCATACAAGAAAACCACTTGATAACTTGGATCTTCCCTTGAATTCCTGGTGGTTTTTTTAAGTCTGGTGTGGATCAAACTGAGATACGTAAGAACATATAATGCTAAGTCTCCCTTCCAGATGTGGGGAATCTTTGAACAACGAAATTGCCCTTCTGTCCAACTAGAAGCCTCATGTTGGACCTCTGTTAAAAAAAAAAATAACGGGCTCAGTACTTTATTAAGCTATGAAAGACAAAAATGCATCATAATTATATTTTTACCCTATGAAATTCTTTTAAATTCAATGAAACAAGTAATTTATGTGAGCCAACTATTCTGCTCTGCACCGTGAAATCAAAAAATGAAAATGTCTATCTGTGAGGACTATCAAAACCTCTGAGCCTTTCACTGTCCTGATTTCCTGCCTGATCTTTCTCAAGTCATTCCGTACCCAAGGATGCATTCTCTCCAAATGCAAAATGAGGCCACTAATACCTTCTCTGTCTACTTCACAGGGGATTAGAAAGGAAACAGTAGACAGAAAAAGAGATAGTAAATAGAAATGTGGTAGTAAAAGGTTTATGCTGGGCTATTTATTTCCAAGCAGTTTTCAGATGCTCTCATTCTCACTATTCCAGGCAAGTAATTCTGAGTGAATCTGAGCCATCTCTCCTGGACTAGACTCAAGCTTTGTTGGGGTTTTATGCTAGAAATCTGCAGAAGAGCATTTCTGTGAGTGCGTAATGAATAGGAGAGAGAGATTTGTTGAGACACTGGGAGTAGAAACCTGGTGGAGAATTCTCATCCAAGAAGGCAGGAATAACAGGGGAATGTCACATTCAAATAGTGAACATTCATGAACAGCAACTCACTGTCACATCCTAATGCCTGGGGATAGAAAGCGTGTCGGCTGGGCTCCTGGGTGGCTCAGTTGGTTAAGCATCTGCCTTCGGCTCAGGTCACTCCTGGGATCGAGCCCCACATCAGGCTCCTCTGCTCATCGGGGAGCCTGTATCTCCCTCTCCCTCTGCCTGCCGCTCTGCTTACTTGTGCTCTCTCTGTGTTAAATAAATAAAATCTTTAAAAAAGAAAACAAAAAAAGCATGTCGGGGGTCCCAATTCAGAGTTTCACTAGGAAGGCTCATAGGACACAGCATGTAGTTGAGGCTATGACTTCTACAGAGAAAGAACAAGAAACAAAATTGGCACAGGGAGTGGAATTCCTCGGGATGCACTTATCCCTGCAGCCGGGAGCTGGGACAGCACGCGTGAAACACTGACCCCGCAGAGGCTCACTGCCAAGGCTTTTTGTTGGGGGCTGGTCATCTCGACACTCTCTGCCAAGCCCACGCCGAAATTCTAGACCCTCGGAAGGAAGCAGATGTTCGGCATGAACCACATTGCACAATTTAGGCCAGTGAGTCATGCCATTATTATTTTTTAAGATTTTGTTTGTTTATTTGAAAGAGAGAGAGAGACAGTGAGAGAGGGAACACAAGCAGGGGAAGTGGGCATAGGGAGAAGCAGGCTTCCCGCCGAGCAGGGAGCCCGAGGCGGGGCTCGATCCCAGGGACCTGGGATCTGATCTGAGCCGAAGGCAGACGCTTAACGACTGAGCCACCCAGGCACCCCGAGCCGTGCCATTCTTCTCAGGGAGTAGTGGGAACCCTCTTGAAGTCCAAGTTCCCAGACTCCAACCAAGGTTCAACTTTGCAAGCAAGGGGTAGCATTCTCAAGCCTGGTATGTTATCTCTTAGGCACACAGAGGTTTAAATCAGTGATCGCAATACTGATGGATAGCGACCATGAGAAATTCATTTAACCAAAGTCACTGAGACTTGAGGGTCGGGTAGGAATGAGATGAATCAGGCTTGGTGGCCCTATCTTGTCAAACACAACTCAGCACCTCGATAACTCCCTGCCCTCCCACTGACAAAGCCCACTGCCTATAAAAGGCTCTGTGACTGTGCCCCTAACTCCTCACTGCACATCACAAGGGCTCTATTTTCTGTCTGCCATAGCTTCTTTCTGCTTAGCCCCAGGGGTAGGTGTTTGGGGCTACTTCTCTGTTGGACTTGACCCGATTCCGGCACGACCTTGGATTCCCTCCGCCGGTTCTGGCCCACCCGTCCCTCCACCAAGAACCCCAACACTCCACATTCCATCTGGCTTCCTTGGCCCCCAAGTCCATTAGAGGAGTGAGCCCATTCACGTTTGAAGCCCTAGTTCCTGGGGCTTAACCCTGTTCCTCAGTCAATGACTTAAGAGTCATTGCATTTCTACTCACAGCCTCGGGTTAATTTCCAGCCCACTGCCAGCTGCCAGGGAGATCAGGACTACGGACTGCAGACTTCCCAGCCTGTCCTGTTGGAATCCTCTCCTTCAGGAGCTCCACATGCTGTCCTCGGCTACAACCAGTGCCTTCCGCATCCCTGTAGCTAGAGTGCCCACTGCCCTTGCCCCTACTAGACAGATCTGTCCTCAGACCATGCCGTGCCCTCTTTCCTCCTTAGGTGAGGCAGAGGGCATTCCAGAAGTACTGAGCTCCAGGTTTTTTTCAGTTTGGGGGTGGGAATGAATGGAGGTCACGTGTGCTGTTTTTTTGGTCGCAAAGTGAACATGTTCAATGACCCTGCCAAGGAGTCAAAAACGGTAAGCTTCTCCCAGATATCAACCAGAGCCCCACGCAATCCATTCATCCAGGGATTCCCAGGAACTCCCGGGTAATTGCTTCAGATCAGCCCTAATTTTCCCAGCCTAATGATCTCCTTCCCCAAAAGGCACAGAGGTAGGAAACAGCCCATGGGCATGTTCAGGGAACACTCGTAGTGACTCAAATGACAAGAAAAGCCACTCAGAAATGAAGCTGGTAAGACAGTGAGGAGTCGGTCCAGGAAAACTGTGAACACCATCAAAGGGGCATTTATTAGATCAGACTTGCTTTTCAGAAAGATCCAGGGAGCTGGAGGGAGACGAGGGAGAGAGTGAATCTGGAGGCTCAGAGACAGAGAGAAGACATTTTTGTAATAATCTTACAAGAGGTGTCAGGGACTCACCTGGGTCTGAGCCCGTGAATTATAGCGATGAGGGGACAAACAGGAGGGAGATTTAGAAGACGAGATCAGCATTTGGGGATGGGGATGGGGGAATGGGAGTGTGGGCATCAGCACCTTTGCCAGTACCTCCATGGGGGTAAGGAATACGGGGGGGGGGGGTGAGTAATGTCAAATCCAAGTAGCTTCAGGCCATAGCTCCCACATTTACCTCTCCTCCACATGGGGTGTATTCTTAGTGCCTTGTTTGTTTGGTTTTGGTTTTTCCTTTGAAGGTTCAGAAATGCCCTTGGCGTGTCTGACAGATTTTCAGGCTTATGCCCGGGAGCATCTGTCTAAGTCAACTTGGGATTTTATTGAAGGAGGAGCTGATGAATGCTTCACCCGGGATGATAACATCGCAGCATTTAAAAAGTCTGGTCTTCTATATCCTTTCTATGGTTAAGCTAAGGTGCCCTGGGTGAGGGTCCCTGGAAGGTGGCAATCCTGCTCTCTGCCTCCAAGAGCACAGACACTCAAGATCTATTAATGGGTTTTTTTGTTATTGTTTTGGGTTTGGGGATCTTGGCAGGGGGAGGAGGGGGGAGGCACATGGCCAAGGAGAGGCAGGGAGAAATAACTTGCCTTTGTGCCTCTGCAGAACTAGCATGAGTCACCCTCCTTCTACATCCCAGCCGCTCTGCCACCCGACAAGACAGGACAAGAGTCCAGGGTCGCCGGGGAGGGGAGGAGAAGTCGGCCGGGTGGGCCTAAATCTCTTGAGTTCCTACACCTCTGGCTTGAAGGAGATAATGTCCATTGGGAGGGGGAACACAAGAACTATGGAGACCCTGAGAGTCTTAAGGGTGAAATGAGTTTGATTTCAAACAAGAGCTGGGCTGGAAGAGCAGTAAGTAGAATGCAGGATGGGAAACGGCCCACAGACCATGCCGGGCCCACTGCCTGTTATTGTGTGGTCCACCAGCTAAGAATTTTTGTTTGCCATTTTTAGATAATTGAAAAAAAATCAAAAAAAGAATGATAATTTGTTACAGGTGAAGATTACATGAAATTCGAATTTCAGTGTTTATAAATAAAGTTTTATTAGAAACAGCCACGGTCAGTCATTTACATATTGTCTGAGGCTGCTTTTGCATTACAACAGCAGATCTGAGTCAATGTGACAGACTGCGGAGTCCACAGAGCCTAAGACAGTTACTGTCCGGCCCTTTACAGAAAAAGCTTGCTGCCCCCTGTAACAGAAAGGCCAGGAGAAAACTGAAAAATGGGATACAAAGTGAACATCATGTTCTGTATTTCCGTACTCGTTTAGCACTATACTAGGCCCCTTACTTGCTTTCACTCATTTTGGCTTAATGAGACAAGTATGAAGTTTGGAATATTACTCCCAAGTCACAGATGAAGTTTGTATCTTACCCAAGTTTGTATAAACAATGTATCTGGCAAAAACTTTCTACGTTTGTGTACAGGAATAATAATATTTTATAAACAAGCATTTTAAAATTTTAAAATTAAAATGCTTACACTTAAAATGTAAACAAGCATTATAAAAACAAGCATTTCTGGATCCTGAAACTACGTCTCTATTGGACTTAAAAGTGTGTTTTATATATTTACTATTTGTGAATTTCCCTATGCTTTTCTAAAGCAGCAGTTAAGTCCAACTTCCAAATGAATTAGCAAAAGACAAAAACAAAACAAGCCCCCACCATGATCTTTCTCTGGGATTTATCCTCTTTTACTGACCTTTTCTTACTTTATAGAGACTTGTTTCTAACCCATGAGAGAAGAGCTAGAACTCCTTCCTGCTTATTCTTCTCTTTTCTAGTGCTCATTATGGCAGACCACCCAAAGCCTCCAAGAGCCGGCAGTCCGCTCAGGAGGGCAAGGCTCAAAGACAGACCTGTGTTCGAGCAAAGCTGGAGGCACTGTGGACCACCCATGCCCTGGGGGCTTAGCGAAAGCAGGGTTAATGTGGGCCAGGGTGTTGGGAAAGGAAAGTCGTCTATGTGGCCTGATCAGCCAACTGATCTGCCATGGTTTCTTGGGACCCAGTCTGGTATAGACCTACACCCAAATCTGGGGCCCTAGCCCCAGGCAGCAGCGGCATGGTGGAGCGTGACCCCACTAATAGAAGAATCTTTGCTGCTGAGTGCAGAATCCGCCTCCGCCCCCGCTACCTGAGAGATGTGCGAGATGTGGACACCCGGACCACAATCCAAGGGGAGGGGATTGCCGCCCCCATCTGCATCGCGCCCACGGGTTTCCACTGCCTCGTCTGGCCAGATGGAGAAATGAGCACAGCCAGAGGTAAGACCAGCTCTCCTCGGCGCTCCCTCGTGAAGTGGGCAGGTGTCCTTCAGAACAGTAGCAGGATTTCTCCAGGAAGGAGCCTAGGGGCAGCAATCTGGTCAGAATTAAGGAGGGACGTTCACACAACATTTCATCTGAGATTGAGAAAGCAATGATCTCCATCATAAGGAAAGGTTAGGGGGGCAACAGATGAACAGATGTGGAAATCAAGCAGGCCATCCTGTGAAGGAGGGGTGCAGGACGCTCACAGTCTGTGGGGAAAGGGGTTCTCGGTGTGGCTTCAAGGATAAGGCTTTCTTTGACATGACCCCTCACGGGCCAGGGCTGGGGCTGAACAGTAAGTCTCTGAATTTAGGATGAGGAGAGAATCATGGAATGAGCTCCTATCAAAACCCCTGACAGGTGCTCCTATCCAAATGTGGTGTTTCCCTTCTCCTTGACTGTCATCTTTTCCCTTTTTTCTTGTTGAGGTTTTTTTTTTTTCTTTTTCCTTTTTAAAAGATTTTATTTACTCATTCAAGTGGAAGATAGAGAGGGAACACAAGCAGGGGGAGTAAGAGACAGAGAGGCAGGCCTCCCGCCAAGCAGGGAGTCCAACAAGGGGCTCGATCCCAGGACTCTGGCAGATGCTTAACGACTGAGCCACCCAGGTGGCCCATCAAAAAGTTTCTTATTGCGTATGTCTCCTTCCTCGTAGCCTTTTATCCTCTTCCCTTATCCCTCTGCTCCAAAAAATAATGAGAAAAAAAGGAAGAGGGGAGGGGCTGAAAATAGTCCTGTGACTCCCTTTATAATCTTTACTCTCGGTGGTATCTAGGAAATATTTTATTTGCGGGTTACCCAGGACTTCCCTGGGATCTTTTCCTTTGACTCCGTGATACAGGAAGCAATAAATCTACATATTTGAGAGTTACAAGTGGCATCCGTCTGGCTAGGAGCCAAGCCTTGCTAGGCTAAAATATGAATATCCTGTAGGACTCTGACTGCTTTACTAAATCGTCACGGTTGGACATATGTTGTCTTTGTATTGGGGCCAAAGAACGGGGTATCTCTGTTGATGTTGGGAATTGAAAATACTCTCGGGCCGCGGGTTGTGGAACGGTAGTGACATTAACCTACCGGAGCATCCTGCTGAAGACGTCGATCACAGTAGAAAATGAGAAACATGCAGCGGTGTCACATCACCATCACCACCATCCTCGCCAACCTCGCGACCACAAAGCTTCTGTACAGCACATCGCTTAGTAATTTTAAAGACACTTCCGGGGGTGCCCGGGTGGCTCAGTCAGTTAAGCGTCAATTCAATCTCTGCTCTGGTCTTGATCTCAGGATCGTGAGCGGGGGCCTCCCCGGCTGACCCAATGCTCCCCAATGACTCCTGCCCTCGTGGGAAGCACAATGAAGTCAAACTTTGTCGTCCCTAGCAGGACGAACAGGTCAAAGCGGGGAGAGACTCCAAGGGCTTCTCACCTCCGTCCAGAGCCCTGCCCTCCCTCCAGCCTGAGTTGCACTGTTTGCTTTGCAGCTGCCCAAGCAGCCGGGGTCTGCTACATCACCAGCACCTTCGCCAGCCGTGCCCTTGAAGATATCGTGGCTACTGCCCCCAGGGGCCTCAAGTGGTTCCAACTCTATGTGATGTCAGACCGGCAGCTCAATAAACAGCTGGTCCAGAGGGCTGAAGCGCTGGGTTTCAAAGCTCTGGTCATCACTGTGGATGCACCCAAAGTGGGCAACAGGCGGTGTGACATTCGAAACCAACTGGATTTACAGATGAACTTATTGCTGAAAGACCTTCGCTCGCCTAAAGAGGTAGGGAAGATACCGGAGCCAATGCTCAGGCATGACAGGAGACAAATTTCCTCTCCTCCTTCCTCCCTTCTCTCTTGCCACAAAAAGTCACTGAATGCCCGCTGGATAGAACACAAAATGTCCTCACTCCTGGAGCTACCCAACCTGTCACCAAAAGTGTTCTGGCCAGGGATGGTTGGTAATAAATAGGAAGGTCATGGAAAGGAATTTTTCATGGCATAGAGAGGAAATTCATCAGGTTCTTCCAACGTTGTCTACACTATGGGACACTTAGAAAATGATAATTTTGGATGGCATATTTACGTAAACTGAACTCCTGATGCTCACAGACCAGGTGACTGGCCCACAGAGTGTAGCCAGCCTAGACCACTCACCCTTAAGAAATGAGGGTATCTCTCTACATCCAGAGCTCCTCCCTGGAGCTGCAGCACCTTTGTTTGGAATCTCTGAAATAGGTGACTGCAAAGACCACTTCCCCCTTAAAATCCTACAATCAGATGGGAGGGATGGAGTACCCTAGAGAGAGAAAGCCGTGGTAACATTGGAGTCCCTTGGTTACACTAGAGATAATGATATCAGCCTTTTCCTCCACTGGGCGGCCATGATACTCAGTCAAGGGACTCAACAGTTCTACTCATTAACCACAAATTAGCCATGAAGTTTTCTGGAATCCATATATCAGATTCCAAAAACACATTGGGATTTATGGATATTTGATTCCAAGGTTAGCATCTGATTCAGGATTATCAAAGTGTTTTTTAGTTTTTAAAAGCTTGGGCCTATCTCAAGCATGTTTTTGTTCAACTCCTTCACCTCCTGAACTCTGAGTTTTTCTAAAGTGGAGACTGTGGGGCGCCTGGGTGGCTCAGTTGGTTAAGCCACTGCCTTCGGCTCAGGTCATGATCCTGGAGTTCTGGGATGGAGGCCCACATCGGGCTCCCAGCTCTGCGGGGAGTCTGTTTTCCCCCTGACCTTCTCCCCTCTCGTGCTCTCTCTCACTCACTCTCTCTCTCTCAAATAAATAAATAAAATATTTTTTAAAATAGAGGCTGAGTCACTGGGTGTTATATGCAAGTAATGAATCATTGAACATTCTATGTTGGCTAATTGAGCTTACCAAAAAAATAAATAAATAAAGTAGAGACTGTGTTTTATTTGTCTTTGTGTCCCCAGATCCTGGTAGAGCAGGGACACAATCAGTGGTTAATAAATAAGCAGCTGAGATAGTAATTCTTTTGCATAAATTTTGTTAGGAAAAGGAGCTGGAGGTGTTGTTGGTTTTGTTACTCCTCTTTTAAGGCTTACGAGAGGTGTCTTTATGAATGGGTCTCAGTTTGAATCATCAAGAAGCTCAGGTCTAAAGCTCCTCTTTCTTCCCCACAGAGAGAATCAACGCCTTATTTCCAGATGTCCTCCATGGACTCATCCTTCTGCTGGAATGATCTCTCCTGGCTTCAGAGCATAACCCGATTGCCCATCATCCTTAAAGGGATCTTGACAAAAGAGGATGCAGAGTTAGCTGTGAAACACAATGTCCGTGGCATCATTGTTTCCAACCATGGAGGGAGGCAGCTTGATGACGTTCCCGCTTCTGTGAGTAGGCTAACTTCGGAGGGGGTATGTGTGCCTACAGACATGGTACTCTGGGCCCACACTCCCCTCTCCCTTACCGCATAGGCTGGTAATCACAAGAACTTCTAATTACTAACAGCCTAGTATGCCAGGTTATTTTTACAAACTTCCCATATACCATCTCTGAATCTCACAACTGTCCTGCAAGATGCGTATCACCCTCACTCTTCTACAGATGATGATCCTGGACCTTAGAGATGTTAGGTGACTTGCCCGAGTTCACACAGCTGGGAGATGCATTCCAAGGGCACTGAGGTCTCCTGCCTTCTGCCGCAAGCATTCAGCTTAAAGATTGCCTGTGTGCATGGAGTGAAACAACATATTTTCTCATATGACACATCCTGGGAAGGAACAGTGCCTCACTTAAATGAACAAATAACCATCTTTCACAGCAAAACGAAAAAAACGCCATATGAATCCCTTTCTAAAAATCTGTGACAGTCTGTGATTTTCCCCAAATCTTTTGAATTTATGTCCATTACAGATGAAGAGGAGGTAGGCAAGGAAAGAATTTTTAAATGAGAATTAATTGTTGATTTATTTTCCTGGAGGCATATAGCTTGTGCTTTTCTAAGAAGAGGAAATGGGGGGGTGGGGACTCCTGGGTGACGCAGTGGGTTGGGCTTCCGATTCTTGGTTTCCGCTTGGGTCATGGTCTCAGGGTTGTGGGACTAAGACCCATGGCAGGCTCTGCTGTCCCCATAGAGTTTGCTTGGGATTCTCTCTCCCTTGCCCTGTGTCCCTCCCTATCGTGCTTGCTCTCTCTTTCTCTCATTCTCTCTAAGAATAAAAATCAGTAAGTCTTTTAAAAAAAAAAAAAGAAAGAAAGGAAAGTGGGTTTTTTTCTCTATTAAGTTCTTTTGGCCTTTCTATTATGTAAGTAAAACATGTTCACTGCAGATAAATTATAAAAAGTACATATACAAAAAGAAGATAAAATCACCCCTAATTCCATCATTACCATTAATGACGATATTTGGGGAATTGTTTTTTTGTCAACTTCATAACACAAAGATGCTATTTTAGGTTTAGAAACTACATAGAGAACAAGCATAGAATCACAAGCCCATTTGGAGGATAAGGGGCAGAGTTTCCATAAGGAGCCGTAGCTCTCCATAAGAGCTGATTGAAGGAAAAAGTCCGGCATCCTACTTCCCACCCCAAATTTGACCGGGGACCCTAGGAGCAAGTAGATATGCAGAGGACATGCTAGCTCTCTCCCCTGACTCCTGCAAGGATGCCCACAGGCCACCTCCACACACCCAGAAACTGGCAGAACAGGATGCCAAAAAGTACATCAGGTCCTGAGAAGTCCTGGTAGTGTCTGTGGGTAGGAACAGAAAGCAAAAAAGGAGCCCACCATCAGCAAGCAGCAATTAGAGTAGACTCTGACTCTCAAAATAACTCTAATAAAACATTATGCAATAGGCGCTCTCTCTCTCTCGTCAGTTTAGCTAGTCTTGTTCCCTTGGAGGGAGAACTAACTAATACATGGAGAAAGAGCCTGAGTACTTGTTTCTCACTGAACCTCCTCAATAGAGAATGACTGTTGGCAAAGTCAGGAGCCAGAATGAGAATTTCTCCTCCCCCATCATGCTGATCAATGTGTCATTCTCCCAAGCCATCTGACTTACCAACCAAGCCCAAGGTCATCCGGGGACAGTGCCCAGATTGGTGTGATGCTAGTGAGGTACCTCTGGCTCATAATTTGGGAAGTACCAGAAAAACTTATTAAGACAAATAATAGTTAAATGCACTATTTTAAAATTTTAAATTAATGCAACAAAACCCATAGTGAACAAAATATCAACATTTTAAATAAAGATAGGCTCTGTCTCTGCACTTGTAGAACCTGCCTCCACTTGTTTCACTGTCATCCAGGTCCCGCATCCAATAAAACTTTATTTATAAAAACACGCACCCCCCCAGCTCACAGGTCAAAATTTGCCATTTGATTGCATTCAAATGTTTTTTATCTGAGTGTTTTGGCAATCCTTAGATTTTTTTTTTAATATTTAATTTATTCAACAGAGAGAAACACAGCCAGAGAGGGAACACAAGCAAGGGGAGTGAGAGAGGGAGAAGCAGGCCTCCCGCCGAGCAGGGAGCCAGATGCGGGATCGATCCCAGGTCTCCGGGATCATGACCTGAGCCGAAGGCAGTCGCTTGACCAACTGAGCCACCCAGGTGCCCCGGCAATCCTTAGATTTTGAGCCTGAGACCAATGCCTCACTCTTCTCACCCCAGAGAGGTATGACTCTTTGAAGTTCCTATCCCTCAAAGTTTCCATATATTTCCTGCATTTTTTTCCTGGAACCTGGAAAACAGGTCAGCTAGCTGTTGTTTCCAGAAGGCTCCAATGAGTGTCTTATTGGGACCTATCAAAAGTAACTCTAAAACGAGACTATACCCTAGGCTAAAATTCACTCCCTGGCTTGTTTCTCAAATTCCATTAGTCCCATGGTCCAATCCGGATCACTGGAAGAATTTACACAGATATGTTTATTTCTTTGTCCCAACATCATCAAAATATTCCAGAAAATACCATGCTGGGGCAATAAAAATCTCCATTATCTGGACACACATTCTCATCAGTTATCACATATAAGTCTAAAACGTATTCAGTTCTCCTCCACTTGTAAATTAGAGTACCAAGGTCTTTCCTCCCTGATTCCATATTCTGCTCAGTCATCCAGAGGATCTCGTTGAGATTGAATTCCCATCGATTCCTTTTCAGCAGGAGTCCCCCAGCGCCCAGTTTTGCCTCCTCTCCAGTTGTCTGACAAGAAGCATAGCACAGGAGCACTGAGGCGGTTCCAGAATTCTGTCCTCAAGCACCCTGCTCCCATGCTCTGCTGTCACCCCTCCTCTTAGACGTGGAGGAGCCAGGACTATGGTTCAGTCTGGGGCCCTGGTCTGAAGGTCTGGTTTCTGCAGAGCATGGAACTGGGGAGGTAAGGTGAAAGACAAAGTCTGGGGAGAAACCAGGCCAAGTGACAAGCTGCTCTTGTCTCGCCTCTCAGAGTCTCCAACCCTACCTCGCCAGCACGGATGCTTCCATCCCCGACCCGGGTCCCAGATAACCCACCCGGGAGTCGGGAACAAGTCGTTCAAATGTGGTGTGTAAGGAACAATGTGCATCCCAGTCACACAAGGCGGGCTGAAGTCCAGACACATTTGTTTGCCAAAAACACTCAGCAGCTTAGCAATGGAGAACATTCCTAGCTGTGACACCCTAGAAACAGAAAAGACAGGGGGAAATCAAAAGTCAAAGTGTACTTTAAAAAGAACGTTGAAGCGAACACCATAAATGGAAAATATCCCTTTACATGTGAAGAGGAACCAAGAGCGTGTTCCAAGCTGTAGAGTGGAACACGCGAGTCAGAGAGAAGCTGCACTTTCAGGGAAGGACACGGCAAGAGGGAGCCTGCAGAAGGTCCCTGGGGGCTCACGGGGCACCTGCGGGGGTTGGTTAAGCATCTGCATTCTGCTCAGGTCATGATCCCAGAATCCTGGGATGGATCCCCTAAGCCCCCGCATTGTATCGGGGCTCCCTGTTCAGTGCAGAGCCTGCTTCTCCCTCTCCCTCCGTCCCTCCTCCTGCTCATGCTCACTCTCTCTCTCAAATAAATAAATAAAATCTTTATAAAAAGTAATAAAAAGAAAGATCCTGGGGCTCGGCAATAGCTACCCTACTCTGGTAGGCAGGTGAAGCACGGCGTAAGCGTGGGAGGGGAAGGAGCTGGTAGACCTCGCCCACACCCGGACTTCCCGTTCCTAACGCTCACTGAGGGGGCACCGCTGGCCCACGATCCCCGAGAGCGAACGCGGAGACCCCGCAAGCCGCGCACGTCCCTTCCGCAGATCGACGCCTTGACAGAAGTGGTGGCCGCTGTGAAGGGGAAGATGGAAGTGTACCTGGACGGAGGGGTCCGAACTGGCACCGACGTGCTCAAGGCTCTGGCCCTTGGGGCTAAGTGCGTGTTTCTGGGGAGACCGATCCTGTGGGGTCTTGCCTATAAGGTGAGAGTGGCAGAGGGAAACCCAGCGGGAAGATTCTGGGCTTCCCATTCGCCCCCACGCTTTACTGTGGCTTGCCATCCCAGCTGAGCTGTTGTCGTGGTGTCACAGACCCCTGGGGGACAGCTCCCCTTTGCCTGCGTCTCTTGCTTCCTCCGCGGCACACTGCTCCTTCTCAGGGCCCCCCACTCGCATCTTCTCCTCTTTGCTTCCCTGTCTTCCTGGCATCGTTCCAATTTCACAGACACCCCCGTCCTCCCCACCGCAGCTGGGGGCACACCCAGAACGCACACTCACCACCGGCGCAAAATGTTCTTCACGCTTCCTTTTGTCTCTCCCCACCCCCCATCTTGGGAGCAGGGTGAACATGGCGTTCAGGAAGTTTTGAACCTTATAAAAAATGAATTCCACACTTCCATGAGCCTCACAGGTAAGTCTTTACGATTATTTCCCTGATTTGGAGCTGAAGGCGTGAGGGTTACGGAAGAGGAGTGGCGGCCCCTCCTTCTGGCTACCCCTCCCCAGCCCAGCGGCTGCCCACCAGAGAGAAGAGGGAAGAGATGCCCCACACAAACTCTACATGTGATACCTTTGCCAGGAAAGCAAATGCCACTTCAGATTATAGGAATGAGGGTCCCCTTATGCTCTGGCCTGCTCAGATCACACGAGCAGATTTGTTGTGTGTGGTTCTGTGGGTCACATTTTCACACTCCTGGGCTGTAACAGAGTTGAGAAGTTATGGCAAGGAGCAGACATGGAGGAAGTGGGGAGACAGATACAACAGCAAGAGAGAAGGGGAGCAGAAGTGCCGTCCTGCGGAACCACAGCCAGAGAAATACGAACATCTCGAAGTTGCATGCAGGTGGATTCCAGTCAAAAATGAAGTCATTATCAAGTAGTGCTCATAAAAATGTATACGTTTTTAGCAAAGCCTGGAATCCCCGTAACCTAGAAAATAGTAGTTCTCAACTAAGATCATTGATGATTGCCCTCTTTGGGGAGATTTGGTTTAGAGTTTTGAGTTTACTTTTTTCCGGCTAGCACAAAGACTGAAGGATGGATACTTCCAGGAGTTAGTGCTCAGAGACTAGGGACACTAAATGTCCTAAATTGCAGATAAGAGCTACTCTACTCAAATGCCAGTGGCCAGTGGCTCTGTCTCTAGTTGTCCTGTGTGCTGAAGATCTAACTGGTCAAGTGTGAAAGGACAGACAAGAAGAACCCCAATAAGACCTCTATTCACTCCATTCTAAAATTTGGCAATAACAGACACCTTCTCCAGAAGTAAGGAAATAATGAATCAAGAACTATGATGTGAAATCATGACCATTTTCATGCCTTTAATTTATTTCCCTAAATGTTAAAGAGCATTGGTCATGCGCTGAGCCCAAGGCAAGATGTCCAGATTCTTCTCCAGCCCGGCTTCGGTCTGATATGTAGACAAGTGTCTTATACTCAGTGTCTAAATTATATTAGTAGCATTCATTGGGGTTGCAGACTCAGCAATTTGAGCTTGAGTAATACAAGTTAGAAAGCTTAGATCATCATTACTGCCAGCATGAGCCTCCTTCCAACTGAGCAGATTAAAGAAAAAAAGTTAGGGTGGGGTGGATAGATCAAGGCATGAAAGACAAGGACCATCAACTTTGGACTCGAGCCTATGAAGATAAGTCAGTAAATGACTTGGTATCACCAAGCCCCTCCCATAAGGGAGGGGAGGGCATGAGCATGAACCGAGATCATACTGGTGGGTTTTGCCCATTGGAGGGAGGGGGTAAAGGATGGTAGACCCATGAGCTCCTGCAGATTCCAGGAGGTTGAGATGACTTCTCCTTCACCCCCAAATATTTTCTCCCCTCTTTGTGAAATGATATCTGATCTTCTTTAACAAAAGCCTGTTGGGGGAATTCACAATAATAAAGCTTTTTTATTCTACCAAAAGTTTGCATTTAACAATCGCTGGGGTAGAAATAGTGGCTAAAAAATCTCCTTCTGAGAGTGGAGACTGTCCTTTTTCAAAAGGGCAGAGAGAAAACAGAATTGTGAGCCCATTTAGGGCTGATAGTTTATACCCCCCTCCCTCTAACTGCTGTACAATGAGAATGTATTGTTTTAAATGCATATATAGAAAAATGAGTAATCACAACCAAACATGGGACAGAGATGAGAAAGAATAGGAAACTCAGGCAGAAGGACATTTATTGGCATCCTTTGCATAAGACTCTCTCCCCCGGGGCTAGTCCTTGGGAAGAAGGGATCTCAGGTGGGGGGGCCTGGCCTTTTAGTGGAATTCACTAAAATGCAAAAATCATAGCATGAAAGCCCTGAGATTCTGCCACCCCTCAGCCCTTTCACACACAATGCACGTAAGATGCCTGACACAAAATCAGCACCCAGTGGCTCAGTTGTTAAGCATCTGCCTTCGACTCAGGACATGATCCCAGAGACTGGGGATCGAGCCCCACATTGGGCTCCCTGCTTAACAGGAAGCCTGCTTCTCCCTCTCTCACTCCCCCTGCTTGTGTTCCCTTCCTA
This sequence comes from Spilogale gracilis, assembly GCA_004023965.1. Classification (NCBI taxonomy): domain Eukaryota; kingdom Metazoa; phylum Chordata; class Mammalia; order Carnivora; family Mephitidae; genus Spilogale; species Spilogale gracilis. Next base: position 49,073 of record PITA01011002.1, read on the forward strand.
GCTCTGTTTCTCTCTGTCAAATAAATAAATAAAATCTTAAAAAGAAAAAGAAAAAGAAAAACCGGCACCTGGGAAGAATCAGTTAATGTGATTTCTCTCTCCTAATTCCCCTGGAGATGTGTGACATTTTTCGCTTATGAGCCTGTAACATCACAGCCCTGGGAGGAGACCTCTATTTGCACTCTTGCTGAAAGGAAAATCAGCTTAAAAAGTCATGGTTTTTCTCACCATGAGGCCAATTGTTGAAATTATACTTACAGGAAGGTTAAAATCATGACCTTTCTTGAAAAACATTCACATGTAAATCTTACCAACACAAGCTACAGGGACCTCACTAAAGTCTTATCCTTCGTGGAGGGGGATGAATTAATTTATTGTTTGGAATTACTCACTTCACTTGAAATCAGCCAAAACATTTTAGTGTAAATATCCTCCTAATTTACAGTAATGAAAAAATCATAAATATGCATTCTCTCTCAAACTTGTACTGAGCCTCTGCCAAGGGCAGGGCAGTGTCCTTGGGACTGCATGAGACCCAGAAACCAATCTGATGAGAGTCGAGAAAATACAGAAACATTACCAAAGTTTATGTGTCCAACGGTCTCAAAATGGAATCGTAACATAACTTGGATGCAACTGATGAGATAGTTTCACATTGTTCAAATATTATTTTTATTATAATGTAGAACCCAAGATCCTATTTTGGACTTCTCTGTGCTCCTTGGATAGGTCTGCCTCCTGGAAAGACCCACTCTTCTCTGCCCTGGGGAAACCCACGGCTGCCTCTGGCACCAAATCCTGGGTTCTGCTCAGTGAGTTCAGTTCGTGGGTTACTTATGCACCCCACACCTGTCGTTTCCATCCACTACAATGCACCCAGGTGTGGCTTAAAGGGGAAAAGAATGCTCTCATTAGTTATATTTTCGCAAATAATACATTTTGCCAAAGTTGTGTTTGGGAGGTGAAGGTGCGCACATCAACATGTGGAATGAACTTCGAATTAATCACTATACATCCTGGCATTCCAGTCTTTCTAACTTATCATCACTGGGGATTTCCCTGTCCACTCAAGGTCGCAGCTCTCCAGTCTGTATCAACGGACTACCCCTTCTTTCTCCATCTTCATGCTCCTTACCTGACGTTGTTCTATTCGATCCCTGCATCTAATCTCAGCTACAGTTCTAATTTTGTATTTTAATTAAGATCCTCCACTAAAGAAATGTTACCTTTTGCAGCACTTTCCTTTAGAAGGCAACCACTGAATGAAATACTCATCCCATCTCTTATTTCTGACTCATATTTTTCCCTGACACATACTTCCTATATCTCTGAGCTTTATCAGCTCTCAGATCGAGGCCAAGTGTATCTATGCCACGTATGAATTGATTTTTCAAATGCTAAAAGAGTGTTTCTATATTTTTACTATGCCATTTTGACATGGCTCTGCTGAAAGAGGGCCCAGGCTCACAAAATAATTCTCCAGGCAATCAGAATCACTTTAGTCATCTGGTACCCATAATGTTTTTTCAGGGTAAGCACAAAGATCAAGTCAGGTTTGTTCCCAGTGGATCATCCCCTTACCCATGATGGGGTGGGTTATAGCTGTTTTAAAGAAATACGTTTGCTAATTGTTCTTTTAGGTTGCCGGTCGGTTGCCGAGATCAATCAGGACCTGGTCCAGTTCTCCAGGTTGTAAAGAAAGAGGGCCAATGACCAGACGATGAGGTTGCCCACGGGGGGAAGACGAACCCAAAGCGTGCCTTGGCCCCATCCTATCCAGAGGCACATCCCCTGCATCTTCGATCATTCTACCCCTTGTGCTTCAGGCCCTCTAAACCCCTCCTCCTCCTCAAATGTGACATGCCCTTCTTTGCCTCAAAGCTTGTTATATGCTCTTGCTTAAAATCATCCTATGAAAGAATAAATGTTAAAAAGGTGGATCGACAATGACTGAAATACTGAATTCATTTTTTTTGCATATCGTATGTATCTCTATGAACCAACTATGGGAATTAACACTCTGCACAGAAGGGCTATATATAAAATATTCTCCCACCAAAATAATACTCCGGTAGGATATAGATAACAAGGAAATAATATAGTTAAAAGTATGGGCTTTGGAGTCATACACATCCTCTACATCTCTTTGAAATAACTATGGGAATTTGTACTCTCAACAGAATAGCTATCCATAGAAAATATTCCTCAACAAAAATCATACTCTAGAGCTGTCTATCAAACAGGGCAAGACAGACCAACCAGATGAAAGAAGGAAAGTAAATCAAGTGTCATTAGAACACTTAGAAGAAAACGACAAATTAAACCAACCCCACACACAAGACGGGAAATAATTAAGATTAGAGCAGAGATCAATGAATCAGAAACTAGAGATACAGTAGAACACATCAACAAAACTAGAAACCGGTTCTTTGAAAGAATTAATAACATTGGTAAACCATTAGCCAAACTAATCCAAAAGAAAAGGGACATAAATATTTATAATTGTTAGATCTTCTTGGTGTATAGAACCTTTGAGATGATGTAGTGTCCTTCTGTGTCTCTGACTACAGTCTTTAGATTAAAATCCAACTACATAAGCCAACTGTTAAGCAAAATAAAGAATCATATTGATACAAATACATTAATTGTAGGAGATCTTAACACACCACTCTCAGCAATGGACAAATCATTTAAACAGAAAATCAACAAAGAAACAAGAGCCTTGAATTGGACCAGATGGATCTCATAGATATATTCAGAACATTCCACCCTAAAACAGCAGAATATGTATTCTTCTCGAGTGTGCATGGAACTTTCTCCAGAATAGACCACATACTAGGTCACAAATCAGGGTTCAACTGATACCAGAAGATTGAGATTATTCCCTGCATATTCTCTGACCACAATGCCGTGAAACTGGAACTCAACAACCATAAAAAGATCAGAAGAAAATCAAACACTTGGAAGCTAAAGACGATCCTGCTCAAGAATCTGTGGATCAACCAGGAAATCAAAGAAGAACTGAAACACTTCATGGAAACCAATGATAATGAAGATACATTGATCCAAAACCTGTGGGATACAGCAAAGGCAGTCTTAAGGGGGAAATTCATAGCCATCCAAGCCTCACTCAAAAAAATTGAAAAATCCCGAATACACCAACTCTCATTATATCTTAAAGAACTGGAAAATCAACAAAAAATTAAATCAACCCCTCACACAAGATAGGAAATAATTAGGATTAGAGCAGAGATGAATGAATCAGAAACTAGAGATACAGTAAAACACATCAATGAAACTAGAAGCTGGTTCGTTGAAAGAATCAATAAGATTGATAAACCATTGGCCAAACTAATCAAAAAGAAAAGGGAGAAGACCCAAATTAATAAAATTATGAATGAAAGGGGAGAGATCATGACTAACACCAAGGAAATAGAAACAATCATCAGAAATTACTATCAACAATTATATGCCAATAAGTTTAACAACCTAGAAGAGATGGATACATTCCTAGAAACCTATAAACTTCCAAGACTGAAACAGGAAGACATTGACAATCTGAATAGACCTATATCTAGTAATGAGATTGAAGCAGTGATCAAAAACCTCCCCAAAAACAAAATTCCAGGACCAGACTGATTCCCTGAGGAATTCTACCAAACATTCAAAGAAGAAATAACACCTATTCTCCTGAAGCTCTTTCAAAAAACAGAAGCAGAAGAAAAATTTCCAGACTCTATGAAGCCAGCACTACTCTAATCCCCAAACCAAACAAAGACCCCTTCAAAAAGGAGAACTTCAGACCAATATCTCTGATGAATATGGATGCCAAGATTCTTAATAAGATCCTTGCCAACAAGATCCAACAATACATTAAAAAGATTATCCACCATGACCAGGTGGGATTTATCCCAGGGATGCAAGGGTGGTTCAACACTCGCAAATCAATCAACATGATAGAACAAATCAATAAGATGGGGCGCCTGGGTGGCTCAGTTGGTTAAGCGACTGCCTTCAGCTCAGGTCATGATCCCAGAGACCCAGGATCGAGTCCCACATCAGGCTCCCTGCTCGGCAGGAAGCCTGCTTCTCCCTCTCTCACTCCCCCTGCTTGTGTTCCCTCTCTGGCTGTGTTTCTCTCTGTCAAATAAATAAAATATTTTTTAAAGAAAGAGAACAAATCAATAAGAAAAGAGAGAAGAACCACATGGTACTCTCAATTGATGCAGAAAAGGCATTTGACAAAATACAACATCCATTCCTGATCAAAACTCTTCAAAGTACAGGGATAGAAGGAACATTCCTCAACCTCATAAAATCTATCTACAAAAAACCCACAGCAAATATCATTCTCAACAGGGAAAACCTGACAGCCTTCCCTCTGAGATCAGGAACAAGACAAGGATGCCCACTCTCACCACTGCTGTTCAACATAGTGTTAGAAGTCCTAGCAACAGCAAGCAGAAAACAGAAAGAAATAAAAGGTATTCAGCTTGGCAAAGAAGAAGTCAAACTCTCTCTCTTTGCAGATGACATGATACTCTATGTGGAAAACCCAAAAGACTCTAACCCCAAACTACTAGAACTCATACAATTTGGTAATGTGGCAGGATACAAAATCAATGCACATTAATCAGTGGCATTCTTACACACTAACAATGAAAATATTGAAAGGGAGATCAGAGAATCAATTCCGTTTACTATAGCACCAAAAACCATAAGATACTTAGGAATACACCTAACCAAAACAGTTAAGGTTCTGTACTTGAGGAACGACAGAACACTCATGAAAGAAATTGAAGAAGACACAAAAAGATGGAAGAGCATTCCATGCTCATGGATTGGAAGAATAAACATTGTTAAAATGTCTACACTGCCCAGAGAAATCTATACTTTCAATGCCATTCCAATCAAAATTCCACCAACATTCTTCAAAGCATTGGAACAAACAATCCTAAAATTTATATGGAACCAAAAAAGACCTTGAATTGCTAAGGAATTGTTGAAGAAGAAAAACAAAGCTGAGGGCATCATGTTACCTTACTTCAGGCTTTATTACAAAGCTGTGATCACCAAGACAGCATGGTACTGGCACAAAAACAGAGAAATAGACCAATGGAACAGAGTAGAGAGTCCAGATATGGACCCACAAATCTATGGGCAAATCATCTTCGACAAAGCAGGAAAAAATATCCAGTGAAAAAAAGACAGTCTCTTCAATAAATGCTGCTGGGAAAATTGGACAGCTACATATAGAAGAATGAAACTAGACCATTCTCTTACACCACACACAAAGGCAAACTTGAAATGGATGAAAGACCTCAATTTGAGGCAGGAATCCATCAAAATCCTGGAAAAGAACATAGGCAGTAGCCTCTTTGACATTGGCCACAGCAACTTCTTTCAAAACACATCTCCAAAGGCAAAGGAGACCAAAGCTAAAATGAACTTCTGCGACTTCATCAAACTAAAAAGCTTCTGTACAGCAAAGGAAACAGTCAACAAAACAAAGAGGCCACCCACGGAATTGGAGAGCATATTTGCAAATGACACTATAGACAAAGGGATGGTATCCAAGATCTATAAAGAACTACTCAAACTCAACATCCAAAAAGAAGATGAGCATATCAGAAAATGGGCAGGCGACATGAAGAGGCACTTCTCCACAGAAGATATACAAATGGCTAACAGACACATGAAAAAATGTTCAGCATCACTAGCTATCAGGGAAATTCAAATCAAAGCCACACTGAGATACCACCTTACACCAGTCAGAATGGCCAAAATTAACAAGTCAGGGAACAACAAGTGTTGTAGAGGCTGCAGAGAGAGGGGAACCCTCTTACACTGTTGGTGGGAATGCAAGTTGGTGCAGCTGCTTTGGAAAACAGTGTGGAGATTCCTTAAAAAATTAAAAATAGAAGTACCCTCTGACCCTACAATTGCACTACTGGGCATTTACCCCAAAGATACAGATGTAGTGAGGGGCGCCTGGGTGGCTCAGTTGGCTAAGTGACTGCCTTCAGCTCAGGTCATGATCCCGGAGACCCGGGATCGAGCCCCACATCGGGCTCCCTGCTCTGCGGGAAGCCTGCTTCTCCCTCTCTCACTCCCCCTGCTTGTGTTCCCTCTCTGGCTGTGTTTCTCGCTGTCAAATAAATAAAATCTTAAAAAAAAAAAAAAAAGATACAGATGTAGTGAAAAGAAGGGTCATATGTAACCCAATGTTGATAGCAGCAATGGCCACAATCGCCAAACTCTGGAAAGAGCCAAGGTTCCCTTCAACAGATGAATGGATAAAGAAGATGTGGTCCACATATACAATGGAATACTACACCTCCATCAGAAAGTATGGATATCCAACTTTTGTAGCAACATGGACTGGATTGGAAGAGATTATGCTGAGTGAAATAAGCCAAGTAGAGAAAGTCAAGTATCACATGGTTTCACTTACTTGTGGTGCATAAGGGGTAATACAGACGACAGTAGGAGAAGGAAAGTAAATGGGAAGTAGGGTAATTCAGGGAGAGAAACAAAACTTGAGAGACTTTGAACACAGAAACTAACTGAAAGACTTGGAGGGGTGGGGGTGGGGGGATGGGAGAGCCTGGTGGTGGGTACTGAGGGCACGTATTGCATGGAGCACTGGGTGTGGGACATAAACAATGAATCTTGGAACACTGAAAAAATAAAATAAATTTAAAGTAAAAAAAAAAAGGAACACTTAGAAGAGTAGTAGATACTTTACAGAATCGTGGTCTTTGAAAAGAGGCTGAGGACCCTGATTTAGATGGGGCATGGTGCTGATGGCCAGGTCATCTTTTCAGCTTTGAAATCACCAACTGGGGGCTTGACTGCCTCATTCCGGATTGGTGTGGGGTAAGAGTGAGACAAATCACAATAGCATATGGCTTTGAGGCAATCTGGTCTACAGATAATGGCATTAGCTTACTTTACAAGAGAATCTAGTACAAGTTCTCCCTGCACATATCTATCTTGGTGATAACTGCACACACATATGTGTGCTATTTTTTTAAGTTGCTTTTCCTTCTGACTCAGAGAGCTAGAGCCAAGATTCCAAGGGAAATGTGCAAAAATATCATAAAGATAGTGCCAAAGGGCTATTCTCATTGCCTCAGAAGTGTGGACAGAGGAATTTCTACTGTCACCTGAAGAGATGTGTATTAAGTCTCAGAAGGGACTTCTGGACCCCTAAGAATGTCTGACATTTGAATGGATGGGTAAAGAAGGCAGAGAAACCCTCTCCACTGGAACGTTTTCAGCAACTGAACAGAATACTGGGTATCTAAGAGATAAGCATTGTGTTCTGATAAAGAGAATCAGCTTTCGAGTGATCTCAGGGTCAGGCTTCTTGGACTCAGACTTGGGGTCCACTGTCCTCAAGATGCTTGGCAAGACTCAAAACATCTTTGTCTTTATCTATTTAACTAATAATGCTAATCTTCTTGGATTCTCACTGTGAAAATAAATGATTTGGGGAACTTCTGATTCCTATTCCAGGAGGTAGGAGCTTGGAAGTCGCCAGTCCATCCCAGCAAAGTAAAAAACTGAACAAACTGGAAAATCAACAATTCCTCTAGATACCTCAGAAGAGTGAGGTCAGTGGGAAAAAACACTGTCCCCAAAATTGGAGAGACAGGCAGATACACAGAAGTAGAAACATACTTGGAAACCAGCACCAGGGTTGGAACACCTAAACTGTAATTGATGAGATGCTGAAGGCTCTGTGTGGGTGAGTCTGGAAGTTAAAATGGGGGTGCACTCATAGGGGGGTTCCCCCCATACTTTTGTTGTATTTCTAGGAACACTACCAGGATCTCATGTTGAATAACAAAGAATAATTCCCTAGAGCTTTGAGCAGGAGAAGGGAAAAGCAACGATTTTGAAATACACCAGAACATTCTGTTCTCAGCAAAACTAACCTCAAGAGAAACCACTTTACCAGACGCCAACCTGCTAGGGTTTCATCCGAGCCTAACTGACCTGGGAAGTGCAAAATACCGAACTCTAGCTCCCTGTATCACCCTGTCCGACACATGGTCACCCTGTCCCAGCAACACCGGTAAATGTCACAGTCAACGGGCACAGGCTTACCAAAGACTGAGACTTAATCATAGAACAGAACACTCCCCCGCCCCACACACACCTTACCAAATTACCACAAGCCTATTAACCAGAGTTCCTTTTACCCATTACATCCTATCTGTCTTTAAATAAAAAAATTTCAAGGCATACTGGAAAGCAAAATATATCATTTGAAGAGACAGAAAAAGCATCAGAACCAGACTCAGATATGGCAGTGATGATGTTGTAGTTACCAGACCAGGAACTTAAAACAACTATAACAACTATGGGAAATAAATAAATAGATAGATAGATAGATAGATACATACATACATACATACATAAACAAACAAACAAACAAACTATGGCTAATATACTAAGAGCTCTAATGGACAAAGTAGATAACATGCAAGAACAGATGGGTTATTTAAGCAGAGAGATGAAAATTCCAAGGAAGAATAAAAAAGAAATGCTAGAGCTCAAAAACACTAAAGTCTTTGATGGGCTCATCCCAGACATGGTAAATATTTTAGGCTTTGTGGGCCATACAGTCTTGTATCTACTTAAGTCTGCTGCTGTCTCATGAAAGCAGCCATAGATGGCTCATAAGCAAATGGGTGTGGTTATGTGCCAATAAAACTTTACTCACAAAAGCGGATGGTGAGCTGGACTTAGCTTGCAGGTTACACTTTGCAACCCAATTTAGACCAGTAACAAATGATATCAAATATTAAGCATAATGCACAAAACATTTGTTCTCATACTCTTTCTCCTCTTTGCCTATGTGGTATCCATCTAATATGAAATAACCCCTGTCATCCTCCTTATTATCATTATTTAGAGGATGAATACACAATACTGTGTTGAGCTATGAGTACTGCATTTTAAAAGGTCAATGCATTCTTTTTTTTAAAAAGATTGTATTTATTTATTTGACAGACAGAGAGATCACAAGTAGGCAGAGAGGCGGGCAGAGAGATAGAAGGAGAAGCAGACTCCCCGCCGAGCAGAAAGCCCGATGCAGGTCTCCATGCTAGGACCCTGAGATCATGACCTGAGCCGAAGGCTGAGGTTTTAACCCACTGAGCCACCCAGGAGTTCTCAATGCATTCTTTTGGGATCATGTAACTGTTTATAGAAAGTTCTGACTGACTGATTGATTTGTTGATTTTAACAGTTCTTTTGACACATGAGAGCAAGGGCTGCTTAGCTAGGCTAAATAAGTTTCCAAGTTTGGTAGGTTTTTTATTATTTTTTTAACTTTTTTAAAAAGATTTTATTGATTTATTTGACAGAGAGATAGATCAGGTAGGCAGAGAGGCAGGCAGAGAGAGGAGGAAGCAGGCTCCCTGCTGAGCAGAGAGCCTGATGCGAGGCCTTGATCCCAGGACCCTGAGATCATGACCTAAGCCAAAGGCAGAGGCTTTAACCCACTGAGCCACCCAGGCGCCCCACGTTTGGTAGGTTTTTAAACAAGGGCCTGTGTGGAGCAAGTGAGCCTTTCCCCTTACACTTGTGGCCTGCTCGCTGCCAACATTCCTCCCACCACCTGTCATTTGCCAACTCCAAAAAGCAAAGTATACATATTGTGACATACCACAAACTGTTTTTCTGCCTCTTATGAAATCAGTGGAGCACAAGATGGAACATGGGGTGTACCTTGAGCCAGAAATTTCTATATAGCTAATAGTCATGGACTTTTGAGGGTATCATACACTAGGCAGCAGCTGTACTCAGAAGGCCCATGGTATGTGTTCCAAGACCTGGTCTGGAAAGAGGGCAATGTGATGTTTCCTTTTATTTATCATGAGCCCATTATCTTCCCTCCATCTCCATAGCAAGGCTTCAATGAGAGTTACCATCTTTTTTTTAGACTTTCAAATTCCTTTCTTAATAGGTTTCTCTGCGTCTTCTAATCTAATCTAACCTGTTCTCCATACAGTACCCAGAGTGATCTTTTAAAAATGCAATTCTCATGCCACTGCATGACTAAATTGCTTTTTGGACTTCACTCTGCTCTTAGGAGAAAACCAAAGGCATTGTCATGAATTTCTCTCAAGTTTATGCACGCCCTGGCTCTGGCTTACCTCTGCAAGTTCATCTAACTCCACTCTGCATGTTCTGGCATTTCAGCCACATTTGCATGGTTTACTTCCTTAACCAAATTCTCCATACTAGCTCCCACCTAGGCATCTTTACTTCTTTTGACATGCTATTGTACTACTGAACATCTGTTTACAGTTTTGATTTCTTAATTCTTTTTTTAACCTGTTAACCCCTTCATCCATTTCTCCTACCCCCACCTCTGGCAACCACCAGTCTGTTCTCTGTATCTGTGAACTTGGTTGTTTTGGTTCAGTTTTGTAGATTTCACATATAAGAGAATTTGTACTGCATTTGTCTCTCTATATCTGACTTATTTCATTTAGATAATGCCTTTGAGATCCATCCATGGTATTACAAATGGCAAGACTTCCTTCCTTCTTTTTATGGATGAATAATATTCCTCTCTGCGTGTGTGTGTGTGTGTGTGTGTGTGTGTGTGTGTGTATCACAGTGTCTTTATCCATTCTTCCATCAGTGGACATTTAGGTTGTTTTCATATATTGGCTATTGCAAATAATGTTGTGTGAACATGGGACGCATATATCTTTTCAACTTAGTATTTTCATTTTCTTCAGATAAATACCCAGAATTGGAATTGCTGGATCATATGATAGTCCTATTTTTAATTTTCTGAGGGATCTCCATACTGTTTTCCATAGTGGTTGCACCAACAGCACACAACAGTTTACTTTTCTCCACATCCTTGCCAACATTTGTTATTTATTGTAGTATGGTAGATATTAATCCAACTACTACCAATGCTATCCTTAAACAGAAATGGTCTAAAGCAATCAAAAAACAGAGATTGTGAGAGTGAATTAAAAAACAAGACCCAGGGGCACCTGGGTGGCTCAGTTGGTTAAGTGACTGCCTTCGGCTCAGGTCATGATCCTGGAGACCTGGGATCGAGTCCCACATAGGGCTCCCTGCTCGGCAGAAAGCCTGCTTCTCCCTCTCTCACTCCCATTGCTTGTGTTCCCTCCTCTCACTGTGTTTCTCTCTGTCAAATAAATAAAAAATCTTAAAAAAAAAAAAACCAAGACCCAACTGAATATTATCTACAAGAAACCTACAAGATTAAAAGTAGAATCCTGAACATAGTTCCTCCCATGGACACACCAAAGCAACACCTATCTATATTGCAAATCACTCTGGAAACAATCTGAAGACTGGCAGAACAGATCTTCCATAGCTCAGGTCATAAAAAGAATGCCTTATTAAGAAAGGAAAAATGACAGAGACACAGTCAGAAACCAAAGCCCCAGTGCAGTGACCCACAAGTGGGAGGGACATCACAAGAAGGAGGAGCAAGGGGATCAAGCATCACACTGGGCACCCAGCCCTGGGGACCCACGCTGGGAAGACTTGCCCTTAGAGAGTCTGGCTTTGGAAATCAGTAAAGCTTAACTGCTGGAGAGAAGAACGGCTATAGGAAACTGAGTCTCTACCCTTAAAAAGACAGTACACTTATCACTTAGCCCAAGATTCAGCACAGAACTGCAGTTTGAAAAGTGCCTGGGTTTGGGGCACCTGGGTGGCTCAGTTGGTTAAGCAACTGCCTTCAGCTCAGGTCATGATCTCAGAGTTCCAGGATCAATCCCTGCATCAGGCTCCCAGCTCAGCGGGAAGCCCGCTTCTCCCTTTCTCACTCCCCCTGCTTGTGTTCCCTCTCTAGCTGTGTTTCTCTCTGTCAAATAAATAAACAAAATCTTTATAAAAAAAAGAAAAGAAAGAAAAAGAAAAGTGCCTGGGTTATACATGAAGGAGAGCTACTGATCAATTTTAGGATGTGTGCCAGAGGCTCAAGCATCTGCAGGAGATTTCTCTGGGAACTGAGGTGCCAGCAGGTGCCATTTTTTTTGCCCTCCCTCAGTCCAGATGGCTAGATGCTTGTGGGGGACAGTTCTGACACTCTCCATCTACTTTCTAGCACCACTTGCCCCACCCCAGTGTTCCTTTGTGGACTCACTCCATCCAACATACCCAGGCACGTGCCTCTCCAAAGCAGCTCCCATTTTGTCACACCAAGTCAGGACCAGGATCCCCCCGCCAAAGTGACTACTGCCCCACCAGACCAAGTAGGCAGCTCTGGCCAGGACTGGTGCCCCTCCAAAGCATCTCCCACACCAAGGAGGGGTCTGGCTAACTCATATGACAGCATGCCCACAATAGCTGCTGTTAGGCTTCTCAGCTAGTCACCCCAGGGGCAAACCCTGCCCACCATTGCACCCACAGCAGTTGGAGAGTCATTTCAGACAGCTGGGTTCAGGGCTAGCCCACCCACCAGCATACCTGTAGTAGTCACAGCTCAGCCATAATAGGAGGGCGTGTGCAGCCCACACGAGGGACAACTGGTTCTGGTGACCAGGAGTATTGCACTACAGGGTACCACAGAACCCCTTCTACCCAAGGCTATTACTTTCAAGATCAGGAGAAATAGCTGACCTGACTACTACACAGAAACAAATATAAAGAGCCAGACAAAATGAGAAGACAGATAGGCCCCAAATAAATATTCCAAAAGAACAAAATAAAGCCACAGGAAAAGATAAGTGAAATAGAGATAAGCAATCTGCCTGATAAAAAGTTCAAAGTAATGGTCATAAAGATGCTCATTGACCTTGACAGAAGAGTGGATAAGGTCTGTGACAACTTCAACAAAAAGACAGGGAATATTCAAAAAAAGAACTAGTTAGAGCTGAAAGATACAATAATTGAAATGAAAAATACACTAGAGAGATTCAACAACAGATTAGAGGGTGCAGAAGAACAGACCAGTGATCTGGGAGATAGGGTAAAAGAAAGCAACCAAGTCAAACGCAACATTTAAAAAATGAGGATAGGTTAAGGGATTTCTGTGACAATGTCAAGCATACTAACATCCATATTATAAAGCTTCCAGAAAAGAAGAGAGAACTAAAAGGGCAGAACACTTATTTGAAGAAATAATAGCTGAAAAATTCCCTAATCTGGAGAAGGAAACAGACCAGAAAAGACAAAGAAGCACAGAAACAAGAGGAACCCAAAGAGGTCCACACCAAGATGCATAATAATTAAAATGTCAAACCTAAAAATAAAGAGAGAATTCTAAAATCTGCATGGGAAAAACAGTTATGTACAAGGGAAACTCCAGAAGACTATCAGCTGATTTTTTAACAGAAACTTTGTAAGCTAGAAGGAAGCAGTATTATATACGCAAAGTTCTGAAAGGAAAACCCTACAACCAAGAATACCCTACCTGGTAAGGTTATCATTCAGAATTAAAAGAGAGATAAAGAGTTTTGAAAACAAACAAAAGTTAACAGAACTCATCATCACTAAAGCAGCCTTATAAGAAATATTAAATGGACTTCTTTAAGTGGAAAAGAAAAGGTCATAACTAGAAGTAAGAAAATTATGAGGGGAAAAAATTTTGCTGATTAAAGGAAACATATAGCAATAGATCAATCATTTACAAAGCTAGTATGAAGATTAAAGCTCAAAAGTAGAAAAATAAATTATATCTATAAAAATTAGTCAAGAGATACACAAAATAAAAAGACATAAAGTGTGACATCATATATATAAAACAGGGAGTAGGGAGTAAAAATGTGTTTTTAGAATGCATTCGAGAACTTAAGCAAATACCAACTTAAAATAAACTGTTATATACATAGGGTGTTATATGTGAACTTCATGGTAGCCACAAACTAAAAACAAAATAGATACACAAAAAATAAAGAGAAAGGAATGCCAGCATAACAGTAAATAAAGTCATCAAACCACAAGGGAAGAGAGCAATTGAAAAAGAAAGAAACAGGGCGCCTGGGTGGCTCAGTGGGTTAAAGCCTCTGCCTTTAGCTCAGGTCATGATCTCAGGGTCCTGGGATGGAGGCCTGCATTGAGCCTGCTCCCTCCTCTCTCTCTACTTGTGATCTCTCTGTGAAATAAATAAATAAAATCTTAAAAAAGAAAAGAAAAGAAAAAGAAACAGAAGAACCACAAAAAACAATCAAAACAATGAACAAAAAGACAATACAAACCTATGGATAATTACTTTAACTGTAAATGCCCCAATTAAAAGACAGAGGGTGATCAAATGAATGAAAAAAAAAAAACAAGACCCATCCATGTGTTGCCTATAAGAGATTCATTTCAGACCTAAAGACACATACTGACTAGGGCGCCTGAGTGGCTCAGTTGTTAAGCAGCTGCCTTTGGCTCAGGTCATGATTCCCAGAGCCCTGGGATCAAGCTCACAGCTCTGTGGGGAGTCTGTTTCTCCCTCTGACCTTCTCCCCTCTCATGCTTATTCTCTCTCTCTCTCTCAAATAAATAAATAACATCTTTAAAAAAGAGAGAGAGAGACACATAGTGACTCAAAGTAAAGGGATGGCAGAAGATATTCCATGCCAACGGAAGCAAAACAAAACAAAGCCTTTGGGGTTTAGCAATACTTAGATAAAATAGAGTTTAAAGCAGACTGTAACAAGAAAAAAAAGGGCAATATGTAACAACAAAGGGATCAATTTACCCAGAGGATATATAAAAAAATTATAAATATCTATGCATCCAACACAGAAGCACCTAAATGTATAAAGCAAATATTAACAGATACAGGGAGAAATTGACAATAATATAATAAGAGTAGGGGACTCTAACACCCCCCCTTAACAACAATGGATATATAATTCAGACAGAAAATTAATAAAGAAACAGTTGTCCAATCAGAAAACCATTAAGGAAATAGTGGCTTTGAGCAATGCATTAGACCACACGGGCTTAACATTTATACAGAAAATTCTATCCAAAAATAGCAGAATACACATTCTTTTCAATTGCATGTGGAACATTGTCTAGGATAGATAGATCACATGTCAGGCCACAAAACAAGTCTCAATAAATTTTAAAAGACTGAAATCATGTCAAACATCTTTTCTAATCACAAAAGAATAAAACTAGATATTAATTATAAAAAAGAACTAATAGAAATGTAAACACACGATGGCCAAATGTTTGTTACTAAACAAACCAATGGGTCAATAAAGAAATCAGAGAGAAAATTTTAAAATACCTTGAGAAAAATGAAAATGGAAACACAATATTCCAAAAATCTTTGGGGCACAGAACAAGCCATTCTTAGAGGAAAGTTTACGGTGATAAAGTCCTAACTCTTGAAACAAGAAAAATCTCAAACAATTTAAACTCACACCTAAAGGAAATAGAAAAAGAAGAGGAAACAAAGCCCAAAGTTAGTAGAAAGAAGGCAGTAACACATACAAAAGCAGACACAAATAGAATAGAAACTAGGGGTGCCTGGGCAGCTCAACTGTTTAAGTATCTGACTCTTGATTTTGGCTCAGGTCATGGTCTCAGGATTGGGAGATCAAGCCCCACGTCTGTCGGTGACGGTGCATGATCCACCCCTCCCAAGCCACCAGAAACTTTTTGGTGGAGGTACCCGTGAATGTGAATGAAAGCTCCTCCAAGCTTTCCCCACCTAGAATCTGGAAAGCCACTTATCCTGTGGGCCGGGGCAATATGTCCTTTGTGTGCTTATCCAAGATATAAAGTTCCATTTAATCCTCCTCCTGGTAATCTTATCTCTTATTTGTATTTCTTGATCCCTCTGCCTCAATGCTCTCAACTTCTGTGAGTTTAAGCAATCACTCTGTACCTTGAAGTAACAATATTAATCCTGTCTCTAGGGTGGGTGCAAAAGCACCACCCAACTTCCTCACTTTGAATAATAAAAGATTGGGGCCGTTGTCAGTCAAGAGAGACAAAGGCAGAACCAGAGGCAAAGGAAAAGGCAGAGGCAAAGGCAGAGAGCGACAGAGACAGAAACAAAGAGAGACAGAAGCAAAGCGAGGAGAGAAACGAGAAGTAAAGAGAGACAGAAACAGAGAAGCAAAGAGAGCAGCAGAAACAGAAGCAAAGCAAAGAGAGCAAGAGAGACAGAAGCAGAGCAAGAGGGCCAAAGCCAGAGCTAGAGAGCTAGAGCTAGAAAGCCAAAGCTAAAAAGCCAGAGCGTGAGCCTGAGCCTGCTTCATAGGTCTCTCCTGACTGACCTCGGGTCTGTCAGCTTGCATCAGATCTCCGTGTCCGTGTCATTATTTCGCCCGCCAGACATCCCGTGGTTCGGGACCCACATCTCTGCCGAGGCTGGTCCCCGGTAGTGACACATGTCAGGCTCCACACTGGGCATGGAGCCTTCTTGGGATTCTCTCTCTCCCTCTCCCTCTGTCCCTCCCTTCTTAAAAAAAAAGAATAGAAACTAAAAAAAAAAAAATTAGAAAAAATCAGTGAAACTAGGAGCTGTTTTTTTTTAAATATAAATAAAGTCAATAAAACTTTATTTTGTCTCATCAAGAACAAAGAAAGGACCCAAATAAATAAAATAAGGACTGAAAGGGGAAGTTACAGCAAACACTACAGTAATACAAAGGATTATAAGAAAATAGTATGAAAATTATATGCCAACAAATTGGACTACTTAGAAAAAATGCATAAATTCCTAGAAACATACATTCTTCCAAAACTGAATCAAGAAAAAATGGAAAATCTGAACAAACTGATTACTAACAACAAAATTGAATCAGTAATGAAAAAAACTCCCGACAAACAAAAGTCCAGGATCAGATGATTTCACAGGTAAATTCTATCAAACATTTAAAGAAGACTTAATACGTATCCTTCTCAAACTATTCCAAAAAAGAAAAGAGGAAGAAAAACTTCCAAATTCATTCTATGAGGTCAGCATATTTTGATGACAAAACCAGACGAAGAAACTACAAAAAAGAAGATTACAGACCCAATATCCCTGATAAGCATAGATGCAAAAAATCTTCAATAAAATGTTAGCAAACTAAATTCAAAAATACATGAAAAGAATCATCCACCATGATCAAGGGAGATTTATTCCAGGAGTGGAAATATGGTTCAATATACACAAATCAATCAGTCAAGGTGATATATCACATTAGTAAAATAGTAAAATAAGGGAGCCTGGGTGGCTCAGTGGGTTAAGCCTCTGCTTTCAGCTCAGGTCATGATCTCAGGGTAATGGGATCAAGGCCCGCATTGGGCTCTCTGCTCAGTGGGGAGCCTGCTTCCTCCTCTCTCTCTGCCTGCCTCTCTGCTTACTTGTGATCCCTCTCTCTGTCAAATAAATAAATAAAATATTAAAAAATAGTAAAATAAAAGGTCGAATCATATAATTACCTCAATAGATGCAGAAAAAGCATTTGAAAACATTCAACATCCATTTATGGTTAAACAAAAAAGTAGATATAGAAGAAACATACCTTGACCTATAAAGGTCATATAGAGAAACCCACAGCTAACTTCATACTCAGTGTTGAAAAGCTTTCAGTTCTTCCTCTAAGAAAAGGAAAAACATAAGGATAGCCACTCTCACCACTTTAATTCAATATAGTACTGGAAGTCCCAGCCACAGAAGTCAGGCAAGAAAAGACCAAAAGTCATCCAAAGTGGTAAAGAAGTAGTAAAACTGTCACCATTTGCAGATGACATGATCATATATATAAAAAACCTTAAAGACTCTACCAAAAAACATTATGACTAATAAATGAATTCAGTAAAGTATCAGGATACAAAATCAATATACAGAAATGTTTTGCATTTCAATACACTAACAAGAAACTAGCAGAAAAAGAAACTAAGAAAACAATCTTATTTATAGGTGCATCAAAAAGAATAAAATACCTAGGAATAAATTTAACCAAGGCAGTGAAAGACTTACACTCTGAAAACTGTAAGACAGTGATGAAAGAAATTGAAAGCAACATAAGTAAATGGCTAGATATACCATGCTCATGGATTGGAAGAATTAACACTGTTTAAATGTTCACACTACCCAAAGTAATCTTTAGATTCAATCCAATCTCTATCAAAATACCAATATTTTTCACAGCACTAAAGCAAAAAAATCCTAAAATTTGTATGGAACCACAAAAGACCCTGAATGGCCAAAGCAATCTTGAGAAAGAAAAACAAGGTTGGAGGTATCACAATTCCAGATTTCCAATTACACTACAAAGCTAGAGTCAAAACATTATGGTACTGGCACAAAAATAGACACATAGACCAATGGAACACAAATGAGAGCCCAGATATAAACCCTTCTATGGTCAATTAATCTGTGACAAAGAAGGCAAGAATATAGAGAGAGTCTATTCAATAAATAGTTCTGAGAAAACTATACAGCTACATACAAAAGAATGAAATTGGACCACTTTTGCACACTTTACACAAAAATAAACTCAAAAGACTAAATCAAAAATAACCAAATGAGACTACATCAAGCTAAAAATCTCTTTGCACAGTGAAGCTCAACAACAAAAAAAAAGGCAACCTACAGAATGGGAGAAGGTATTTGTCAATGATGAATACAATGTTGGGTTAATATCCAAAATATATAAAGAAATCATACAACTCAACACCAAAAAAGCAAATAATAGGATTTGAAAAATAGAGAACATGAATAGATATTTTTCCAAAGGACATACAGATGGTCAACAGACAAATGAAAAAATGTTCAACATCACCAGTCATGAGGGAAATGCAAATAAAACCACACTGAGATATTACCTCACACCAGTAAGAATGGCTAGTATCAAAAAGACAAGAAATAATAAGTGTTGACAAGGATGTAGAAAAAGGGAACCCTTGTATATTTTTGGTGGGAATGTAAATTGGTGCAGTCACTATGGAAAACAGTACGGAGTTCCCTCAAAAAATTAAAAATAAAGATATATTATCCAGTAATTACACTACTGAGTGTTTACCCACAAAAGTAAAAACACTAATTTGAAGGTGCCTGGGTAGCTCAGTGGGTTAAAGCCTCTGCCTTCGGCACAGGTCATGATCTCAGGGTCCTGGGATTGAGGCCCACATTGGGCTCTCTGCACGGCAGGAAGCCTGCTTCCTCCTCTTTCTCTGCCTTCCTCTCTGCCTACTTGTGACTTATCTCTCTGTCAAATAAATAAATGAATAAATAAATAAATAAATAAATAAATAAATAAATCTTTTTTTTTTTAAAGAAGGAAGTAAAAACACTAATATGAGAAGATATGTGCATCTCTATGTTTACGGAAGCATTATTTACAATAGTCAAGATATGGAAGCAACCTATGTGTCTACTGATAGATGAATACATAAGGAAAATGTATATATACACAATGGAATATTACTTAGTGAAGAAAATAAGAAAGAAATCTTGCTATTCACAACATAGAAACCTAGAGGTCATTACGCCAAGTGAAATAAGTCAGACAGAGAAAGACAAATACTGTATGAATTCACTTATATGTGGAATCTAAAAAACAAAACAAACAAACACAGAAACAGAGTCATTAATACAGAGAACAAACTGGTGGTTGTAGGGGGATGGATGCAATAAATGAAGGAGAGTAAGTGGCACAAACTTCCAGTTATTAAATAAATAAGTAACAGGATGAAAGTACAGCATAAGGAATAGAGTTGATAATATTATAATGAGTTTTTACAGGAACAGATGGTAACCACACTTATTGTGGTGATCATTACATAACGTATAGAATTGTTGAATCACTACGTTATCACCTAATACTAATGCCACATTGTATATCAAGTACACTTCAATAAAAAAGGCAATGTGTCAGTCCTCACACAAGAGGAACAGACGATCTGAATAAGTTATGT
>PITA01011003.1:0-11916 GCA_004023965.1 Spilogale gracilis
CTGGAAGAGATTATGCTGAGTGAAATAAGCCAAGAAGAGAAAGTCAAGTATCGCATGGTTTCACTTACTTGCGGTGCATGAGGGGTAACCTGGAGGACAGTGGGAGAAGGAAAGTAAATGGGAACTAGGGTAATCTAGGGAGGGAAATGAAACAACAGAGACTTTGGACACAGAAACAAACTGAGGGACTTGGAGGGAGTGGGGTGGAGCGATGGGAGAGCCTGGTGGTGGGTACTGGGGACACCTAAAGCGTGGAGCACTGGGTGTGGGGAATGGGGAATGAATCTTGGAACACTGGAAAAAAAATTTTTAGTAGCAATAAATAAATAAATAATAAAAAGATGTACATCTAGCATAATAATAAGCTATAAAAGTAATTAAACAATTATGTTAATAAGATAATTACCTAGGTTGGATGCTGGGTCCTTTTGGGAGAAGACGATTTGTGTTTGGATGGAACTCACGAGCTGCCATCGTGGCAACAATGGCTTCTTCTCCTTTTCCTCTGCTTCATTTTAAACTGAGGATTATGCATTTACATTGATGTTTATCTTCACATTTGTGTTTTATGTACGTTTCTATATGTGTGCTTTATTTTAAAATTTAAAAATTGCAGAAAGGAAAAAATAAAAGTGAAGTAAAGATAGATATCCAAGAATAAAAGAACTCTAAGAGGAAATTTATGAGTCTGATATAAAGATTAGGAAACCAAAATATGAAATTAGAAGAATTTTAAAGAAAGTAATGATGATGTGAGGCTGAAATTTATTGAATTCCAGGTAACTGAGCAAGAGATAGAGGCAGAGAGATTCTATTAAGCAGTATTATTCTATCAATGATTCTATTAAGCAAGTAGTATTGTTTTTTATTTTTTTAAAGATTTTATTTATTTATTTGACACAGAGAGAGATCACAAGTAGGCAGAGAGGCAGGCAGAGAGAGAGGAAGAAGCAAGCTCCCTGCTGAGCAGAGAGCTGGATGTGGGCCTAGATCTCAGGACTCTGGGGCCATGACCTGAGCCAAAGGCAGAGGCTTTAACCCATTGAGCCACCCAGGCGCCCGAAGCAAGTAATATTCTTATATCCCCATTTTACATGAAGCAAAGTAAAGATGAGGGAATTGTGTAACTACTTGTCTAAAGTGGGGAAAAAAGAAAGCAGTTCCTGACAGCGGACCTGGTGCTAAGTAACAGCTGTGTTTTGTTGCTCACCTACAGAACATAAACAATTTCAATATCACCAACACTAGACAAGGCCACTCTGTAATCATGATGGATCAAGACAAAACCAGAATATACTTTATAATAATGTCTGAACATGAACATTATCCAAATAACAAAGTGACCAAACACACTCCTTTCCTGGCTAATGAGTGACTGCTACTTCTTTACCAATTATATTTTAAGCCTTCGCTTATTCTTCCTTCTGCCTAGATAAGCGTTATTATGTTAACCAGCCGTGTGAACCATACTTAGGAACCATACTTCCTAAGACTAGAGCAAGACCTCACTTGCTTAAACTCTCCTCAACACTAACACCACCCCAAGTCCTAAAATAATTCATTTCTAACACCTTCTTACTGAGAAGTTCCATGGTATGTGTTTCTCTCCTCACTGCAAAAAGCAGCATACTCAACTCATTCAACTACAGATGTGTTATTGTTTTACTATGGAGATCATTTATGATTAATATTAGGTACTGTGTTCTATCTAGAAGTAAAGAGGAGAAAATAATAAAGCAGGTTTTGAGGCAGAGATGAAGAAATCTGTAAGCATGACAGACTCCTGATACTCCTGATACTGCTTCGTGAATCTTTGCTTCCTTGTGCTGAATTGGACATGTTATATTTAATACCTATATTATACAACAGTTTTAATATTTCAAAGAAATCCTATAACTCCATTTTAATAGGCTTGGTAATGAATTTAAAATTTGTTGCTTAATGATATATTTTTGCTTATGCTTAGGGCACACTGGCAATTTATAGAAGTCAAATGTGCTCACAGTGAATGTAATCTTGTTTGTAGTAACATAGGAAGTAGCTTTCCATTTTTTCTTTCCTCATTTCTGAGCTCTGAAAATCTCCTGAATATGAATTTGTAAGCCCTTGTTTACAGACACACACTGTGTGCTTAAGACCTCCCACCAGTTCATTGATAAATTAGATCTATGAGATAAGGAAGAGTAATGAGGATGAGCAAGATGAGATAAATATAAGCCTGAAAATGATGAAAGAGAAGCAGGAGACTCAAACGTATGATGGCCTTAGTTAATGGTCTGTCAGCTTTGAACTCTGCATTTCACTGTGACTAGACAATTCTGAAGCCAGAGCCAAGAAACAATTTGAGAAACATTTGCAAAACTGAAGAAAATATAAAGAATTCTTAAAAGGATATAACTAAATTAGTATAAAGGAGAGGAATACAGAAAAGGAACCAAGATGATACATAGAAAAGAGAAGAGGGAGGGTGCCTGGGTGGCTCAGTGGGTTAAAGCCTCTGCCTTCGGCTCAGGTCATGATCTCAGGGTCCTGGGATCGAGGCCTGCATTGGGCTCTCTGCTCAGCAGGGAGCCTGCTTCCTCCTGCCTCTCTGTCTACTTGTCATCTCTCTCTCTGTCAGATAAATAAATAAAAATCTTAAAAAGAAAAAAAAAGAAAAGAAAAGAGGGAAGGAGAAAGATGGGATTTGTTGACATTTTCTTATTTTTATAGTAATAACCCAACTGAGCATGACATGGTAGCTTAAACCATAACATTATATGATATTGTTCTTTCAAAGAAATGTTCCCTGTCCTTGAACTTGGTCAAGCTTTTGTGACTGTTCCAATGTACAGATTTCAGTGAAAGTGATGCTGTGAGACTTCTGAAATCTGGTTAGAAAAGGCTACTTATCTTAGAACATCACTCTTGGAGGCTTTGCCAACTACTTAAGAAGGCTGACTACCCTGAGAAAACTGTGCAGAAAGCCCACAAGAACAGATAATAGAGCACGAAAGATGCCCCACTTATTTTAGATTGCCCAGCTCAGGCTCTAGAACATAAGAATGATGACTCCAGCTTCAGATCACATGAAACTGCCAATGCTTGAGAGACTCAGAGCAAGAACTTCCTGAGCAAGAACTTCCTGATGAGCTTATTCAATTCCCAAATCTGTGAGCAAAACAGTAAGTATCCTTGTTTTACACCAGTTATAGAGTGTGTTGCTGCAGAGCTATAGAAAACTGGAACATAAGGTGTGCTGAGTACCAATTCACAAGCCCATCTGCAGGTAAAATGGGGGTCAATGACTGTTCATATAGCACATTTGTCCCATTTCTTCCATCTTTCTTCTTGGAAACTTTCCCTTTGAAATTCAGGACCAGATATCTAATTAATTTGTAATAATTAACATTTTCCACATTTATACAATAGGCATAATAATATCTATGCCATACATCTAAAATAGTTGAAGGGGATCAAATAAAGTAAAATACTTGAATTTTTTACTTGTTCAATAAGGAAGCACTATGTAAATGCAACTACTATTATCATTAGCAGTAATAAAAATAGCTAACATTTTTTGAACACCACAAATACATTCCTGACACAGTGCTTTACTTATTATAGCACTCAGTCTCTAAGATGACCCCCAATGATCCCCAACTCCTTCTATTCATGTTTTTGCATGATACCCTCCCTTTGAGTGTGAGCAAGACTTACTGGCTTGACTTATACGGAACAGCATATGGGAAAAGTAATGAGGTATCACTTATATGATTAGGTTACAAAAGACATGACTTTAGTCTAGTTTACAGATTCTCTCTTTCTGGCTTTGATGAAGCAAGCTGTTATGTGGGAGACTCTCAAATGGCAAGGAATTGAGGTCAGCCTATAAGTATCAACCAGAAAGGTACTAAGGACAGCAGTCCAAAATCCCACAAGGAACTGAATTCTGCAACAACCATATAAATAAATCTAGAAGCAGATCCTGCTCCAGTTGAATATTTATTATAGCCATGTGAGAGATCTTAAAGCTGAGGACCCAGTTAAGCCGTGGCTCTGATTCCTGACCTATATGTGAGATAATAAATGTATGTTGTTTTAACCCAGTAAGATTGGGGGTTATTTTAAATGTAATAATAGAAAATTAATACACCTGCATTAAAGAAACTGTGACAGAGATGGTTACTAACTTAGGGTCTCACAATTAAAAACTATCATATCTTTAGGGTTGGTAAAGTCATGTCACTAATCTAAATTTTTCTCTTCTTCTCTGCCATAAGCAGAGAGTGAGATTACAAGGTAATTTAACAGGACCTTTGAGGAAAAAGTGTTGCCCTACATATCTCAATTGTCTGAGTTAGAAAAATGAATAAAAAATAAACATTTAAAATTTAAAGTCAAGTTAGAGTCAAAGGGAACCCAAATATATTAGGTACTTCCTCAATGCTAGGTACCAGGATTAATGATTACACATTCAGTTACTGAACTAATGCCTTTGTTACCTGAATGTTACCAATCTATTCATTTCATGGATCCTTTCTGGATGGCACAGTCTTCCCTTTGAATTATTCCTGGAAATATCTGCAGTATAGGCATTTTTACCATAAAGTTAAATTAAAACATGTAATCAATAGTAAAATCCATACACCAAAGTCCCAATTTTAATTTTGTAATTTGTTACAGGCAATGAGAAGTCGTGAGCTACCTTGGTCTGACAAGCCTGTACACTTGAATTGCACATACCATCGAATACTTCCCCTCAAACCCTACACTGTGCTTGCTTCTGGGTTCAAAATGCTGGGCCTGCTGGAGTGTCACTGCAGGTGACACTGTGACAGGTGACACACTGCAGGCAGGTGCACCTACATCCTTACAGCTCTACAGTGGATGATGCCTCCTGGAATAAGTAACAATAGCTTGTAATTCACCAAGTCCTGCCCTTGCTCAAACTATGTAGCAAATAAAGCATGGTACCAGAAACAGAAAATTCTCCCTGATTCATTTTAACTTGTTTGCTCCATAATTACGAATATATATATATATATATATATATATATATATATAATATATCAAAAGGTAGAAATTAAAAATATAAATAGTTAAATATGGGAAGGAGGAAAGAAACCCTTGTCTATTGAGAAGAAAATAGAATAAAATATTTCTGAGACATCAGTTGGATGTATACCCGTCTCAAGAATTTTATGGTGTTCCAAACATATTCTGGTAAACGATTAATTTTAGAAACACTGAATAAAAAGTTATCTGGATACAGAAGCTATAGACCAATGAGGTATCTAGTGCTTATGTTTCTCTTGCAGATTACAGAGATAAAGTGGTAAGGCCACCGAGTAAACATTTCCCAAGCTTCTGCTTGTATGATATATGCTAATACTACATTGGTCAAAGTAAGTCGTATGATCAAATCTAAAGCCAAGTAGTGGTGGAGAACCCTTGACCCATGGAGGTGAAAGGCACTGAGAAATCATATGACAAAGCTATGGATAAGAGGAGGGTGAACAATTCAGTCCAGTAAAGAAACTTATTACATATCTTAAAGCTAGGACTGTTGCTTGCATATAAGGAATACAAGTGAATATTTGCTATTGAACTTTCTAAAAATAGACTTTCCTTTTAAGAGCTTTAATAATTTCACTTGCCAATACCATCCTTCTTAAAATAATATATGCTAACGGACACACTGGAAGGAACATTATGTGGGGAAAAAAAAAACAGAAAGACATATTTCATGTCCAATCCACCAATGAATAGGCAAAAAAAAAAACCTTTATATTTGGGACATGCACAGCAGTGTTTGGCTCATGCTGACTTGGCAGTTATAACTAATTTGTGTTTATGTAAAAATTGTGCTATTTTATTTTATTATTTTTTTAAAGATTTTATTTATTTGACAGAGAGAAACACAGCCAGAGAGGGAACACAAGCAGGGGAAGTGAGAGAGGGAGAAGCAGGCTTCCCGCCGAGCAGGGAGCCCGATGTGGGACTCAATCCGGGATCTCCGGGATCATGACCTGAGTCGAAAGCAGTCGCTTAACCAACTGAGAGCCACCCAGGCGCACCTGAAATTGTGCTATTTTAAATGGCATGTTCTTGTTTCATTAAGATGAGATGCAACTGAGTCAAGTCTATTCCAAGTCTACTTCACTATTTCACTATAAACAAAACATGAACTATATGCTTCTCTAAAAGCTGAGGTAGAACTTTTGGGATGTGTGTGCATGGTGGGGTGGGAATTAGGTACACAATTCAGGTGGTACTGAGAAGGCAGGGAGACAGAAAAGGTAGAAATTAAAAATATAAATAGTTAAATATGGGAAGGAGGAAAGAAACCCTTGTCTATTGAGAAGAAAATAGAATAAAATATTTCTGAGACATACAACAATGAAGATAAAAAAAACAGTCCAGACAGAATTGACTGCCGTAGTCAAGTCGAAGACTAAATAACATCTGGAAAGAATACAGATCGGGGATAAAAGGAATGCTGGAAAAAGCCTGATATTACTATAGAAGAGCACAGAAATCCTGCAAACACTTACCAAGAGCAGGGATAAATAAGGAACATAATAACTTTGTTTGGGTTAAATAGTAAACATTCCTTACGAGACCAGACTATTGATCCAATAAACCAAAATAAACAGATACAATTTGGTTTGCTAATTACATTAAAATAAATTTTATTTGATCCAATTTATTGATCCAATAAACCAAAATAACCAGACACAATTTGGTTTGCTAATTACATTAAAATAAAATTTGAAAATTGATTCTTTAAATCTGTAAAAAAGATTCACAGTCTTCTAAATAAAATGTAATGTGTCTGGATCTGGAAGCATATGCATTAGGGTTTTACCAAAAAGTTTTATCAAAAATGGTTGCATAGTAGAAGAATGATGATTGAGCCCAGGTTCTGTTACAAGTGATCTAAATTTTGGGTTAAAACTGTGACTTAAGTTGATTTGATTTAAATTAAACCATCCTATATCCTGTCGCTTATGCCTGCAACCTTACATAAAGCTTCTTGTGTAATAAGTAGAAATACCAAGCATTAGCAGGCGTAACCAGGAAACAGAGTGCTATAAATCAACCCACACTGAGAAACAGAGCATATTTTCCCAGTGACTGTGAAAATGAATGTTAGTTACAAATACAATAACAATATGAATATTTGATATATCTAACTGATGCCTTTAACTTAAACTGAGAAAACACTCCATCCAGCATATTCTCATAAACTGGTATGATTTGCAGAATGAGAACCTGTACATTGTCTACTGCATTTTTTCTTACATTATTTCAACAAATTTGTATTGAACAACTACTTTATAACATATTATCTGAGAATATCCAACTGAATAAATGAGGCTCCTGTCCTCACGGAGAAGAAATGCGTGCTGATAATTACTGTTACAAAAATGAGAGTATGTCCTGAGTGTTAGGAAAACACACAGGAGTGGCACCTGTCTTGATCTTAGGTAGCCATGGGAAGATTTCTACAGAAGTCAATAATTAAGTTGAATCTTTAAGGATACATAAAAGTTAGACAGCCAAAGAATTACAAAAGTGTGTTTTTGGCATAGGGAAGAGGATGACCAAAGGTACAAAGATAAGAAACAACTTAATGTGTGGAAGCAAGTGTTTATTATCAGGTCACTAGAGTGTTGTGTAGCTTCCAGGGAATAAGGTAAAGGTCACATAACAGCCCTACAGGCCACACTGAGACTTCTTCTTTGGCAAATGGAATCTAAACTTTAAAAAGAAATCTTTTAAAATAGTCTTATTGAGGTATAATCAACATAGAATAAACTGTACATTTTTGTCTGATTTCATAAGTTGTAACATACATACATGTCTGTTAATTTCCTGATACCCTACAGTTATCCTTCTTTCCCACTTGTTCCCACTCCCCACTCCAAGAAGTCACTGATCTGCTTTCTTTTCACTATAAATTTCCATTTTCTAGTTTTATAGAAATGGAATAATAGAATATGTACTATTTTTTGTCCAGCTTCTTTTTACTCAACATAATTACTCTGAGATTGCTCTGTGATACTATCAGTATCAACAGCTCATTACTTTTTATTGCTGAGAAGTATGTAATTAAGTCGTTATATACCCCAATTCATTTATCCATTTACCTGAGGATGCCAACTTGGGTTGTTCTAGTTTTTGAATATTACTGATAAAGCTGCTGTAAACATTCATGTAGAGGTCTTTGGACATACACTTTATTTTTTACTGAATAAATACCTAAGAGACTAATGGTTGTATCATATAAAGATTGTATATTTACTTTTTTGGGGCGCCTGGGTGGCTCAGTTGGTTAAGCGACTGCCTTCGGCTCAGGTCATGATCCCGGAGAACCGGGATCGAGTCCCACATTGGGCTCCCTGCTCGGCAGGAAGCCTGCTTCTCCCTCTCTCACTCCCCCTGCTTGTGTTCCCTCTCTGGCTGTGTTTCTCTCTGTCAAATAAATAAAACCTTTTTTTTTTTTTTAAAAAAAAGATTGTATATTTACCTTTTTAAAAACCTTCCAAAATGTTTCCAAATCCTATTGTACCATTTTACATTCCCTCTAGCAACACTTATACTTGGTAAGGCCAGTCATTTTAATTTTAGTCATTCTAATAGGTGTACAGTGGCACACCTTATTTTGCTTATCTTTATTATTATTTTAAGATGACATTTCAATATAAATACACTTATTTATGAACAATAGCCAAGTATTACTGTACTGATATGCTGAAAATAGAAACATTCATATAAACAGAACATGTTTCAAAAGGATGTGATAAATCATAAATGGAAATTCTGGTGTTTTATTACTACACATCAGTCATTTACCAAGTGCAGTCCTGGGAGAGAGAATGATTCAGCCACTTTGGTAATCACCGTTTTAGGCACTGGGGGTAAATGAAAGAGTTTTTACAGTGTCTTGTTCACTCTAGCGGCAGAATGGAAGTTAGAGGGAAGAAAGGCAAACTGAGAGAGGTGCAAGAATAACTAGGAGAAGAATGGTAAGAATAGTAGTGGTAAAATGAAGAGTGAATAAATGTTGAGGAATTTATTCAAAAAAATCAGCTGGCTGTGTTAATTACTGTCTTCACATGACAACTCCTATGTTCATAACTCAGTGTTAATTAAATGATTACATTAGATAAACAATTCAGAAGGAAGGCCAAGTGTGAGATGTTATGCCTTCTTTTTCCAGATACTTGCTCTTTATCTGAGTAATCATACATAAATGTTAGCAACCAAATGGTTTCATTATTTTGTGGTTATTTAATAATTTACCAAAACAAACATGCCCCATTTAAAAGCTTCTATTTATTTCTTTAACTCACTAAGGAGAAAGTAAGTGGCTATTTAAGGAAGAAGGACACAATGACCAAAAAAAAAAAAAAAAAAAAAAAAAGACTTGGTGATTTGTCCTCACTAAGTCTCTCAAAGTCATCACCTGATGCCTGCATACTCACGCCAAGATACCATAGAAACTTAACACAGTCGGTTTGGGGATACTGGAACATTTTAAAAAATAGCTTCCTTTCTGAATGGTTATTAAATTCCAGCGCTGAGACAGAGGGAAGGGTGGCGGACTTCCTATCTTTATAATAATCTTCTGAAATTCTTATATTGTCTATGGCATTTGAAATAGCCTAGACACCCAACTATGAAAGTGCTTTTCATCTAATAATCTTTCATAAGGCTTTTTCTTTTCAGAAGATCAAAGTCGTTTATAAATGTTTATTTCAATCTGACAACATCTCTGCAACAGGAAATACGTGAAGGTAGGTCAACTTCATTGGCTGACGAAGGTGGTAAAAAGCACAATATCAGAATTGAAATTGGAAAGCATCTCAGTGATTAGTTGTGGTCTGGAGCGGATTCTTTTTGTTAAGCTTCTTCAAGGATATGAAGAAGGTTCTTTTTATGATGTAAAAAATATATTTTCTCACAGTTGCATGAGAAAAGAAAGGTAGTAAATTATGGAGAAAAAACAGAATTAGGATAGAACTAAAAGAGGTAATGAGTACATAACTGATCAGAATCTTAACCCTGACTTGACACCACAGAATCACAGCTGAGGTGACTCAGACTTCAGCTGACCCAGCCACCCACTGGATTACAGGATGGAGTTACTCCCATTTACCCACGACAAAACTGTAACAGAGAGGTTAGTACTACATCCACAACAGCGAGTTACTGGTGATAAAACAAGAAATTAGACCTCCTGAGTTTTATAGTCAACCCATTAAGTGTCAGGGACCATATTTGTTATGCACAAAGTAATTATACTGTCCATACTATTTAATATATTTTTTAATTTGGTAAAAAAATCTTTTAACTGAAATGCAGGTGTACATGTGCCTATGCGTGTATATGAACACCTGTGTCTACCTATAGCATTCTTAGAAACTCTCTTTGGGTCAATAAAACAAATAGGCTTAAATTTTATTTGGAGGCTATATTACAACTATTTTTGTACAAAACCACAGAATACTTTATGATGTAGTTTTAAATGTACTGACCTTCTGAATGCACTATACAAATATTCAGATAGAGTTAATATAGACTACTGCTGATGTTTTTCTCACAGAAGACATTCTAAGTCCTAGGTACAAAAGCTGAGTAAAAAGATGAGGAGGTGAGGTAGATACCATGCTCTTTTCAGGGTCTGAAACATCACCTGCAGAGATTAATGAACACTTTACAAACACTTTGTGTAATGTACTGTCTTACTGTAGATCTCCAAGGCTTAAAAGAAAGGGTTGGCACTGGAAAGATAAGTGGGTCTGATGAAAATCCAGGACCAAGTGTATTTCTGAGATAATGATTTTTGAAAACTATTTCTGAGGTTTACCATCTTCTTGGATGATAAAAATCTATAGCTCTTTTGCCATACTCACTAAATATTGATATTCTTTTGGACAGACGCCATAAAAAGCAAATAAGGGTAATTTTAAAATGACTCTTTTCCTGTGCCAAGAGCCACTAATTATACTTTTAATATTTTTAATGGTGGAAAGATACTATGTATGTCATAAGAAATGAAGGGGGGATATCAGAGAAAAGGAAAAATAAACCAAAAAAAAACTCTATCAAATTTTCTGTCACCTGTCATTCACTGTGACATGCTCGTCATTTGTTTTCTACTTTAAACATTTTTTTGTTTAAAGATTTTATTTATTTGACGGAGAGAAACACAGCCAGAGAGGGAACACAAGCAGGGGGAGTGAGAGAGGGAGAATCAGGCTTCCCACCGAGCAGGGAGCCCGATGTGGGGCTCAATCCCAGGTCTCCGGGATCATGACCTGAGCCGAAGGCAGTTGCTTAACCAACTGAGCCACCCAGGCGCCCCTACTTTAAACATTTTTATTTATTTTTTATTGTTACTTAAATTTTTTTTCCCAGTGTTCCAAGATTCATTCCCCATTCCCCACACCCAGTGCTCCACGCTTTAGGTGTCCCCAGTACCCACCACCAGGCTCTCCCATCCCTCCATCCCCCTCCCTCCAAGTCCCTCAGTTTGTTTCTGTGTCCAAAGTCTCTGTTGTTTCGTTTCTTTCCCTGGATTACCCTAGTTTCCCTTTACTTTCCTTCACCCACTATCCTCCAGGTTACCCCTCCTGCACTGCAAGTAAGTGAAACCATGCGATACTTGACTTTTTCTTCTTGGCTTATTTCACTCAGCATAATCTCTTTCAGTCCAGTCCATGTTGCTACAAAAGTTGGATATTCATCCTTTCTGATGGAGGCATAGTATTCCATTGTATACTATGTACCACATAGTATTCCATTGTATACTATGTACCACATCTTCTTTATCCATTCATCTGTTGAGGGACACCTTGGCTCTTTCCAGAGTTTGGCGATTGTGGCCATTACTACAATGAAGATTGGTGTACATATGGCCCTTCC